>ML245515.1:22452-52641 GCA_005239495.1 Nicotiana undulata
ACAAGATTTTCCCCCCCCCCCCCCCCCCCGCCGTAGGAGTGGCCAGTTATCTTCGGGGTCTGGTCAAGGAGAAAGACCAGACCCTAATGGACGAAGTGGAGGCTCCGTGTCTTTTCAATGAAGCACAACAAGCCTTGAATCAGGTAAGCCTTAACTTCCCTTATTTATATCATACTAGTAATTTTCTTCTTTGTCTAATTTCTTTCTTTTATCTGTGTAGGCCTCGGTGCTTCATCATGAAGCATTTTCTAGGTCTCAAGTTGAGCTGAGTCGGTACAAGGCCGACATTCAAAGGCTTACCGAGGAGAGAAATTCCCTTAAACTTCTCAGTGGACAGAAAGAAGAAAATATCAAGGACCTCCGAACTGAGCTAGCCGCGACTCAGAAAGAACAAACCGACCTGACTAAGCAGGTAATAAAAATCTTAGAAGCTTACGGCATTGGCTCGGGAATGATGGCTACCAATTCGATCTCACAGGTCCAACAAAAGTTTAAGAGGATCGAGCATCTTCAAGGAGAGGTCAATGCGATGAAGGCGGAGACCTTGGCATGGAAGCAAAATATGGACCGCCTCGCCTCAGAGAAGGAAGCTGCTTGAGCCCAGTTGTCATCGGCTAAAAATCAGCTTCAGGGTATGAAAGAGAAAAGATTGGCACATGCCAAGAATATTGTGGAGGCTCGATTGGCCACCGAACTTGCAAAGGCTAAATTTGAGGCTAAAAAGGCCAAGGCCGATGCGGAGGCGATCGTGGCCGTCTACCGGTCTGATGCAGAAGCATCTCAAGCCCAAGCAAAGAAAACTGTCAAGGCTGCCCAAAATCGAGCATATTGGGTTGTTGAGCTCGCCAAGTGCCAATCTCGGAGGGGAACCCTCGAGAAGATTCATGCTCGAGGCTTCGATCTCACTAATGAGATAAAAAATTTCAAAGAGCTCGAAGCTTATGCTAAGGCACTGGCCTCCGATGATGATGATAATGATGACGCCGGGAGCGAGAGCGGGGGGGGGGGGGGGGGGGGGGGGGGGGAGGGGTACCCCTATGGAGAAAAAGCTGCCCCCGAATATAGTTAGGAACTTTAGGATTTTTTCATTTTTGATATTTTGTGTAGGATTCTGATCGGACCTTGTAAATATCCTTTTATATATATAAAGATCCTTTTTCTTTCGGACTTGTCTTTATTTCATTTTCCGCCTTATGAAAATGTTGTTTCATTTATGCCTTATGAAAATTTCATTCATAAGTTCAAGGCTTATGCAATTTGATCGAAGCCGGACTAGTGCAGTTTTTATAATCGAGTGAGTACTTGCTCGAACTCGAAGTAGGGTAACCCTTAGGTTTTATTTGAGCGAGGATGATTTCTCGAACTCAAAATACTTAGGCTTTGTGTATTAGGCCGATGTGGCCTTTGTGGAAAAGAATTTTTTCCCCTTTTCGGCTTGAAAAGATTATTGTTTAATCATATAAAATTTGTTATGCCTTAGCATGAAATAAGGAAGTTGTTCGAGAGTTTGAACAATTTGGTACCCATTGGGGTTTTCGAGGGTCGATATTATCGAGACCCTTTGTTTCGTAATGTCTTAGCATGAAACAAAGAATCTGTTCGAGAGTTCGAAATTTTTTGTACCCATTACGGTTTTTGAGGGTCGATATTATCGAAACCCTTTGTAATTTTGCCGAGGGTAGCCTTTTTAATCGGTTTATGAAAATATTCGAAGGCCTATTTTATTACGGAATTTGGATGTCTCTGAACCATGTTAATTTGGCCATAGCCTTTTTAGTTTGGGACTTGCCTCTTGGGCGTGTTTTCCCGTTACACTCCAAACTTGTTCAAAGTGTCAGTCCTCGAGTGGGATGGTTGTGGCCTGTAAATTTTGAGGATTGCCTTTTTAAGGTCTTACAGTCTCGAGGTTTTAATAGTTCGATCACATCTATTTTTCCGGCGGCAGTCCCCGAGTGTGGGGTTAGTTGTTTGAACTTCAGTTGTGATCGACCCTTAAGTCTATTTACACAATAGCCTCATGTCGGATCCCTAGTAGGTGCGTTTGTTTGCATCACGTGCATTTGACTTAGGGGACTCAACACAGGGGTTGGGTTCGTCTAGGACAGGTGTACCCGAAATAAAAGACTATCCTGATGCATCTTACGTGCTACTTGGCATCTATTTGTTTCGGCTTGCATGCTGACCGACTTCTAAAATAGGAAAGAAAATGTTTAAAAAAAAAGAAGAGAAAAAAGCCAAAAAAAGAAGAAGAAAGATGTGAGGTAGGTATTTGAAAAAAAAAGGAGAAAGAAAATAAGTGAATGTTTCAAAATTCATGTTTCCCCAGTTCCGTCAAAACTGACAGAACTACGCGGGTCTGATTCTCTCCGGGTGTGAGATACGTAGGCAAACCTCATCGGTTCCGGCCCTAAATTTTTTAAAAAATCCAAAAAAATATTTTCCTTTAATTCCTTCTTTAGGAGTATTGTCTTAGGAAATTCCAAACAAACAAAAGATAAAACAAAATAGTTTTAGAACCCAAAAATATTTTTTCATTCGAAAAAAAAAGACGAATCAAATCAAAATCCCAAAAAATATTTTCTACCTTTTTATGTTCCACAATTTTCAAAAATCCAAAAATATTTTCCTTTACTTCCTTCTTTAGAATAGTCTTTCTTTGAGACCCCAAATTTTAAGAAAATCAAAAATATTTTCTTTTAATTTCTTTCAAAATTCAAAAGAAAATTCCAGATTCAAAATTATTTTCTTTTTTTCTTTAGAAGTATTTCTTTCATAAATTCAAAATAAAAGTCCAAAAATCCAATAATATTTTCTTCTTCTTTAGAAGTTTTTTTCGTTCGAAATGCTAAAATAAAAAAGAAAAAGAAAATTCGAAATTCAAAAAAAAAATCTTTTTCTTTATAAGTCTTTCTTTCGGAAATTAAAAAATAATTAAGAAAAATTCGTAATCCAAAAAATGTTAATTTATTTAATTTATTCATGATCTTCCCGAACTATGCAAGATGTGATTCATGTTCTTACATCTTACGTAGGCAACCCATATCAGGTTTGATCGAATGGTTTTAAGGAAAGAAAGAACAACAGAAACAAAAATAAAAGAAAAAAAGAGCGACAAAAATAAATAGAGAAAAGAAAGAAAAAAAGAAAAAGAAAAAAAAAGAGTGTTTATTCTAACATGCTTATTGTTTTAAAATAAAAGCTAGTTAAGGGTGGTTGGTTTGTCGGTTTGCAATGACAAGTCACGCGATCAATCCGGAATCCCTCAGTGTAACCGCTTTTTTTTATCCAACCAAGGTTATGAAAAGACAACTAGACAAACTGGTGGTGAAAAATCAAAAGGGGAGGAAAATATTGGTTTACTTTACTAGATTAAAGTAATAGGACATGCGCTGCTCGGGATGGTTTGATGATGGGGAGACATGAAAATTCTTTCAAGTCCTTTGGGAAATTAGTTGCTATGAAATCGCTCATGCCGTCAGTCCTTATATCCGATAGTCAACATTGGGAGCGTTTGATGAAAAAGTCAAATTTTAGTGTTGAATCAAAAGCAATAAAAAGGATTGAATGTCGTAGTAGTGTTATGTGCAACTTTGTGGCTAAGATGTCGCTTAGCAACTAGAAATTCTCTCTTCTTTTAGCCATGGTAGCCTATTTTGTCGTCTTTTCTTATTCTTTTTGTGCTATCGGACCCTTCTATCCCTTATTCAACAAAAAAAAAAACAGTCACTCATTTTGTGCATAGTTCTTTTCACGCTAGTTCTAGTGACATGACATGCATGCGGAATTTTGGTCAGATCTTAGAAAACTGATTTAGTATTGAATTGGATAAGTGAGAAAGAGACACTTTTGAAGATGAATAGAGACATGAAACATTTGGAAAATAAACATGAGTCAAGTTTACATAGAACCAAAGCAGTCATGCTCATGGAATTTAAGTATCTCTACCTTTTGAATCATAGAAGATCGGACGGGTTAAAGTCTGTTTAGCATTAAGAGATATAAAGTGTTTTACAAAAGAAGGTGTATTCCAGACAACTTAAAATGGATCAGTTCAGTGGCAAATGCATATTTTATTTCAAGACAAAATCCAAGAAAAGTCGCCAAATTGACAACGGTCATTCACTGAGAGAAAAGCATTGCTCATACAACTTTACACCGAAAGACCTAGAAAGCAACATGTCCATCAATGTCGTGTTTATGAAGGGCTAACACGATTGACATTCTCAAGGCTATGAGGCCATTTTTCTGCTATCGAAATACTTTATACCCTTTGTTACCCCTTTTGAGCCCGTGTTATTTTCTTTGACCACTTTCTTTTGGAATCAAATTTAGAGTCAAAAGTCCAAAAAATGAAATATAAAAAAAATAAAAAGAAAAGTCCAGTCCCCAAGAGTACAAACTGGGGCAAATCTTAGAAAGTTGAAGTGAAAAAAGCAAAAATAAATATAAAGATAAAAAAGAATAGTCAAAGGTCCATGCCCCCGGAAAATAAAAGTTGGGGCAATTTGTTTGAAAAAAAATAAAGAAAAAAAAGAAAAATAAAAAAAGAGATGAAAGATACAAAGAAAAAAAAAAGAAAAAAAGAAAAGTTAGATCAGATGTTTGAACTACGTTAGACCTGATTCCTTTAAAAAGGATACGTAGGCAACCTTACACGGTTCGGTCCAACCAAATAAGAATTAAAAAAAAAATTCAAAAATCCCTAATATCTGAAACTGGGGCAAAAATTTCATTTTACTATTCCTAGAGTTGTAAGTCTACAACCCTCTCATTTTGAGTCTACTTTGAGCTTTCATGCCGACCTTTCTTTCCAACCCTATCCAAAAAACTTCCAAATAAGACCTCCCGATAAGCCTTTAAGAATGCCAAGAGAAGCATGCAAAGAGCAACGGTTGTCACGCGACATAGAACACTGTCAAGTTGCTCGGAAAATAAAAAGAGAAAAATAAAAATAAAAATGAGAGAGTCTTATTAGTGAAAACTCTTACAGGCACTATAAGGCGACACTAAGTGGAGATACATAAGTGAGAGAGGCTTGTTGGTGAAAACCTCTCGGGGCACCACTAATCGAAGGTGAGTCGTGAAGCTGATGCAAAGAATTGACACAAACAAACCCGACTTCAAAGGTCATAAGAATGATAAAAGGAAAGATTTGGTCAGTTTAATAGATTAGGCCATTAAGTTCAAAATGCATGTCATGATCATTAAGTTTAGTTACCGCAAAATAAAAAATAAAAAGAAAAAAAGAGAAAAGAAAAAAAAACTCTTCCTTCTGTCCTTCCGATAAGAGCATTTCTTGTTAATATTTGTTTACTACTTCATTATGTCCTTCACTCTGAGTCAGTACTTCTCATAACAAGCAAGAAAAGATTTCAAAATCTGCTATAAGCTTTTCAGTTGCACAAAGTGAATTTGGCCAGCCATTCAGTTGTTACAATCGACATGCATTGAGGATTCATGCAGAGGCTTCCCCCAAAAGACACTTGTCAGCCTACTTGGCGCAAGCAAAGATAACTGGTGATTCTCTCTAACAGATAAATTGCTAAAAAAGCAGCAAGTCATTCGAGATATCAGAAAAGGTCACCTAAGCAAAGATCTCCAGTTGGGATAAGACTGATTGAGCCACAAATACAAATGATACTGGGTGTGAAACAATCAGGGTTGATGCAAAGCGAGAGTCTCTTGAAACCTACTCAAGCTGATTAAGAAAAAGCGAAGATGCCCATGACTCAAGGCCACAAACTGACCACCACTTTTAAAACTAACAAAATTTTCTTTGTTGAAACAGGAACAAAGTAGTGCAAGGAAAGTGGTTCAACAAAAAAAGAAAAAAAAAAGAGAAGAGCCGACAAAGAGAAGTTTCTCAAATCTTTGCCTTTATTTGTCTTGCTATTGTGCATAAAATCTTTTCATTGATCTTCACATTTTTTCCTCCTAGGGTAATACATCCTAGTCTGATGGATTTTCCGCCCAGTAAAAATCTTAGTCCGATGAATCTTTCTCCTAAGATAAGAATCCCAGTCTGATGAATTTTTTTCCTAGGATAAACGTCTTAATCTGATAAATCTTTCTCCTAAGATAAGGAAATCTTAGTTTGATGAATCTCTCCTAAGATAACAAAAAAAAGGACCTAGTCTGACGAACTTTCTCCTAGGATCAAATCTTAGTCTGATGAATTTTTCTCCTAAGATAGAAAATCTAGTCTGATGAATTTTCTCCTAGGATCAAAATCTTAGTATGATGAATTTTTCTCCTAAGATAACCAAAAAAGGGACCTAGTCTGACGAATTTTCTCCTAGGATCAAAATCTTAGTTTGATGAATTTTTCTCCTAAGATAGAAAACCTAGTCTTTTTTCTCCTAGGATCAAAATCTTTGTCTGATGAATTTTTCTCCTAAGATAACAAAAAAAGGGACCTAGTCTGACGAACTTTCTCCTAGGATCAAAAATCTTAGTCTGATGAATTTTTCTCCTAAGATAGAAAACCTAGTCTGATGAATCTTTCTCCTAGGATAGAAATCTTAGTCTGATGAATCTTTCTCCTAAGATAGAAAACCTAGTCTGATGAATCTTTCTCCTAGGATAGAAATCTTAGTCTGATGAATCTTTCTCCTAAGATAACAAAACAAAAAGAAGAAAAAAAAACTATTCTGATAGATTTTTCTAGGATAAACGTCTTAGTCTGATGAATCTTGCTCCTAAGATAGCAAAAAACCTAGTCTAATGAGTTTTCTCCTGGGATACAAACCCTTAGTCTGATGAATCTTTCTCCTAAGATTAAAACCTAGTCTGATGAATTTTCTCCTAGGATAATAATTTTTAAAAAAAAAAAAGGGAAGTCTGGATTTAAAAAGAAAAAGAAAAAAGGGTCAATTTTTAGTTTTCTTAAGTTACCAATATTTAGTTTTCTTTAAATCAGGGGTCCCGCCTGGAGAATAAAGTCGTTTTTTACTTTAGTCAATCTTAGTGTATAGTTTTTTCGCAAGCTCAATCTCAAATCTAGGAGACACACTTTCTAGTTTGGGGTTTTCAGATCATATTTCTTTAGGAGACGCACTTCCTAATTTTAGGTTAAAGGTTTCACCCCAGGAGACGCATTTCCTAGTCTGGGTATTTCAGGACATTTTCTTGGTTTTACTCACAGGAGACGCACATCCTAGTCGAGTTTTCAATTTTACTCTCAACATTGCATCCTTCATCAATAACATAGGTGATTTACAGTTATGCTAATAACTCACAAATCTTCATAGTGCAAGCTGGGGCAGAAAAAGTTTTATTTGTTTTGTCTGTTTTGTTGTAGTAGCAGGCGCCCACCTGAAGAATGAGGGAATTCATTTCAAGTTTCAAGTCAGTTGCAGGCGCCCACCTGAAGAATGAAGGAAGTCATTTAAGAATTCAATTCAAGTTAGAAGTAGCAGAAGCTCGCCTCAAGAATACGAGTCGACAGTCCGAGATGACCAATAGAAGAAAAGAAAAGAAAAAAAGGAAGTATCCAAAATGCAAAAGCGGAGACAAGATGTGGGTTGCTCAATACATGACTGAGTCACGAGCTTTGCATATCCCGTCGTGATCCGAAACGCTGAAGAAGAATGAACTGACACCTGCAGATAGCAAGCATCAAGGTTCAGATCAGAGTCGACATGAAGCATCATTCAAGACTCAAGAACAAGTTTCAGAAGATTTATATATAGGAATCTTGTAACTAATAGATGTTAGCTTTGTCTAGTTCTTATAGATTTTGTTGTAATATCAGGGATACGGACCGGAGCTTCGACGGGACCTCACTCGACTCTCTCATTCTCTCCACATACTCCATCACTTCATTCACTCTTGAACTACACGCGACTTGATTCCCTTATAACCCGGGATATGTAGGATGTCCAAAACCAGAACTCGGTTGCTCCCTTTCTTTTATTTGTTTTCCCTTTTGAATAATGATTTGGTCAAAAATTAGTAACACTACTCACTTTGTCTTTGCTTGAAAACTCTTCATGTTTCCAAGCAAAGAGGGGCAGCTGTGAGCACCCAATTTTTGACCTTACTTGAGATTTTTCAATACTTTTTAGTATGTAGATAATTTTAAGTTTAATCTATATTTTTTAACCTTTATTTCATTTTTAGTAGGTTTTATTTAGGAAAAGTAAAAATAACAAAATATTTTTATATGTTCTTGATTATAAATATTTAGCTAGTATTTTTATTTTACACTCTTAAAAGAAAAGAAAAAATATTAATTAAAGCAAGAGCCAATGAGTCATTTCCATGTGGCAAGATTCTTCCTTATCTTTTCTAACAAACTCACATGCCATACACACAAAAAGAGGGACTAAGACTCGGAAGCTAAAGAAACGGCAGATGTTTTTCTCTCGAAATGACCCGAAGCAGCCATCTCCAAATCCAAAAAGAAGCGAACCAAAATTCCAAAAGCTAATCTTCAGCCGTTATCTCCTTTCTCATACTCACAGACCTACAGCCACACCCCGCCTACAACACCCTCTCAACTCTGGCAGAAACAGTCAAATCACAACGACCTCTCCTCCTCTTAGCCAGTACTGAGCAGCCTTCAACCACCCAAAACTGATCCCCTTTCTCTTCGTTAAAAATTCAGTGAAAGCAGTTATTAACACCACCAAATAAATCTCACAAAATCAACCGAACACAACCTTAAAATAACCTCAAAATCAGTTGTAACTACTGCAAAAAATGCAACAACAGTGACTGCAAAAAGCCTTTCTGTCAACCTCAAAACAGAGGTCGCCTGCGAGTCTGATTTCCTCTCCTGAAGCCGATGTCCGAGTGCTCCTGTCGCGGGTCTTGTTCGAGTTCTTTATCCGGGATGTAATCTCTGAGATTCATGTATTTTGATGACGTTGGAAGCTTCGCGTTTTGATCTATTGAAGAAGTTTATTGGCTGAGTGTAAAGGTTCAATCTCACATTTTCCTAAAATATTGTTTGTTCATGAATCTTTTCCATGTGGTTTGTTTGGTTTCTGTTAATGCATTTTTGATGAATTCTTGAATGCCTCATTGTGAATAACTTTGGACAATAGTAGGTTTTGAGTTTATTATAATCAAAAGCTAGGTTTTCAAATGTTTTAAATAGTTAATATACTAAAAGAGGATTTGGCCCAGTAATTGAAGCAGGAATTTTGGTTATTAAACAAAGTAATTATTGAAAAGCTGCAGACCTTTTATGTATTTCTTTATAGAAATTGATGAAATATTTCATTATTGAAATGATATATGCTAGAGCATCTATTCCAAAGTTTTTACAGTGGTTGAACTCTTTTAATAAGAATTCTGTTGTTGATGGGTATAGTTAAAATTATAAAAGTTTTCATTTCTATTTTTTTCAATTTGTTTGCTCTTTTTTAGATACATGGGGCCAGTTTTGTCGGGGAGGAGTATTTGCATACAAATTGCTTGTTCATCTTTTGGTTTATTCCAAATGTCTATCCTCCATGTGAAAATCCCAAACGTTACTTGATGGATCAAAATCATCATAAGCTATAGAATCGGTTAATGCACCAAGTTCTTTAGTCATATGAATGAATCAAATCTTGACTCCAACAATTCTTTTACCATACTATGCGACCTTCGGTAATCCCAAATTAGCTTTAGGAAAATTATGAATATCGTAGCTTGCTTTAGGTGCGATTAATAAATAAATCCTCGTGACTATGGGTACGGTTCCCATGTCATAGTTGTGATACATAAATCCATATTCGGGCGTGCATTTCATGTGACCCGATCATAACGTCGAATAATAATAAAAATGAACATGTTGTAGATCGTGATTACGGTTCTCGTGATGCGATTCGCAATGTGTACAAAACAAATGAGTTGCGCGACATCGCGACTTGTTATTCAAAGTGGCTAGAAATTAAGATGCACAAGTAGGTTTAAAATACGTAATAAATCAGACAATTAGGCCAATTAATAATAGTTGAGCGACCGTGTTAAAACCACGGAACCCGGAAATGCCTAACACCTTCTCCCGGGTTAACATAATTCCTTACCCGAATTTCTGTATTTCGCGGATTGTAAAGCAGAGTCAAACTTCCACGATTCGGGATTTTAAACCGGTGTCTTGGGACAACATAAACTATTCCAAGTGGCGACTCTGAATTTGAATAAATAATTCCGTTTCGATTAATGTCACTTTAATTGGAAAAACTCCTTATCCCTTTCGAAAAAAAGAGGTGTGACATCGAACATTCTCCTAAACTTGTTCTATCCTCGGCCAATGTGAACCATGCTGCCTTTGTGCGTAGAGTTCTCGAGTCCTTAGGATCCGATGGAAGCTTCTCGTTCTTTAGGTATTCGATATACTTATTCCTACAATCCCAGGCCAGGCTTGTAGAGTTTATTTCGGCCTGACCCTATTCGATTACTGACCTCGAAAGTTCTACGACCGTCCCCGAGCTAAGTTCGTCATCTTCGACCGATGACTCCAAGTATGCAAGGGCATCGTCTTCGCTGTTTTGTTCCTGAGGTACGTGCTGTAGGGTGCATTCCTTAAATCAATGTAGAGCTACTTGTAGTTTGTCCAAGTACCTCTGCATTTGGTCTTCTAGAACCTCGAAAGTTCTGTTGACTTGGTTTACTTCAAGTAGGGAATCACAATTGGCCTCGATGACCTATACTCCCAAACTTTTAGCCAGCTCGAGACCTGCAATCATGGCCTCATACTCGACCTCATTGTTAGTTAATCTCGAAGTTCTGATGGATTGTCTAATCGTATTACCCGTGAGCGGATTCAAAATGATGCCCAACCAGGACCCTTTCACGTTTGAAGCACCTTCTTAGAAGAGGGTCCACACCCTGGATGATGTACCTGATTTTAATAATAGTTCCTTTTCGACCTCCGGTACAAGGTCGAGCATGAAGTCGGCCACAAAGTCTGCCAAAATTTGAGACTTAATGGCCGTTCTGGGTCGATACTTGATATCATACCCACTGATCTCGACGGACCATTTGGCCAATCGACTCGAGAGTTTGGGTTTATGCTGCCACGCCCCAAACCCGGGAAGGCGTGGCTGGCACTCGGTGCCGTAGTGGCCCGAGCGAACCACTCTGTAACTCATTCATTCCTTTAACAACTAGCATGGGCCAACATGTCCACAACTGGTAATGTATAACTGTAAGTGGGCAATACTGTATCAATAATTTATCGTTCTTAAAACATGAATACATATGGGCCGTCAAGGCCTCTGACATACTTTACAAATTGAACCTCTGTCTATAAAACCTCTAAGATTAGTTGACATCAAAAAGGACAGGGTACCGGCCTATCCATAAGAAAGTAGAAAAACTCTAACATGATGACTCATAGACTCGGCTGCACTCCGAATGAGGTGGAGTCTTAGCGAAGGAACTGAATGCTAACCTCGTCTTCTACGATGGCTCGTCAAACTGATTGTCTATACCTGCAGGCATGACTGCAAAGATGTCAGTACGAATAATGTACCGAGTATGTAAGACGAAACTGAATTATAATAGTAAGTCAACACTAAGTAAGGACATGGAAGAAATATGGAGTAAAGCACTCAACCTGTAAGTCTGGATAGATCTGTAAATTATGAAATATGTATAGTATCATTTATATGCGTATAAATGTCATGTAATGCATAGGTCTGTACGTACATAACATCGTAAAGCCTTTGAGGGCATCCCATCATATCATCTCAGCCTTTGTGGGAAAAATCATCATCGTATACCAGCTGATCAGGTGGTGGTGCGTATATAGCGCCATAACCTTAACCATACCCCATATATATATATATAAATATATATATATACGCGTATATAATGCCATCTAGTCATGAGTCAATGTGCATGTATAAATGCATGAGAAATACGTTAAAAAAAATCTCTCAGTATGTCACAAGACCATTATGCCTCTGATTATATCATGAAATAAACTTTACCAACTTACTTGAGACTCATGACCAGATGATAGAATATTATGACACATAAGGAATAAAGAACATAAGCATCTCTAGTATTTCTATGAATAGAGTCATTTATGGAAGTTGTGCATTTGCTCGTTCCGTTCGTGTCGTATAGATCATGCCAAAAAGAAAGAAGGGATAAACCTAACATACCTGGAATAGAGAAAAATCCATATGATATTCTTGGAAAAAGTTACCCTGTTTTTCCATAGAATACCACTCACGTTGCTGCTACAATAATATAGATTGACGTTATATCTCCTCCAAAGATGGGAATATAGGATTGCTCATGTACTTTGGTTCTTGCTATTCATTAAGCTTAAGGATATCTTTATGACACTATTTTCACTTTGTCTTTGTTGTCAACTTCTTTAAATCCATCACTATTTTCACTTTATAACCTTGTATCATCTTCTCATATAACCATCAAAACTAAACAGCAAATACAATAGTTTCTTGAATCTTGAATTTTGAAAATATTGTTGAATTGGTTTATTTGGGAAATGGGAGCAGGTTGGAGAAGAGCTTTGTGCACAACAATCCCAAAAGATAGAGAACTCATTTTGTTGATAAGCATGCACAAGATTTACAACAACAAAATGGACAACAAATCCCAAGCCCAAGTCCTAGTCCAAGAAGTTGTACAAAGCTTGTTTTTTTGTTCTTTTCTAGTAGTGATCCTTCTACTCCTCGTTTGCATTGTAAATAAAGCAAATTCCAATGATATCAACAGCCTTATTAATACTAAACTCCATTGCAAAACAACCCGAAAATTTTGGAATTTGACAAAGAAGGATCCTTAACTAATCGTAGTCCTAAACTTGCTGAACGTTTTCTAACATTTGTATTATAAGACCTCTCTTTGAGCTTGGGGTTTGTAAAGCATTCAGATGTATTACTTACTCCTCCAAATGTTGTATTGAAGTGTGGTGGCTATTTAGTAGCATGAGATATGACATCAATACTTCATGAGAACAAGTTAATCATGTGTTCCTTATGGTGCAGGTGGGTTAGGGCCGTTGAAGAATATTTTCACGCTTTTAAACCGAAAGGATCTCTACGAGCTTAAATGCCACATATATGAATAATGCATGAGTCACAAATTATTTAAGGCAAAACCTGCCACGTTATGTTCTTATCCAACATATTTTAGATAATTATCAAAATACTCGCTTAATTAAGAGTCTCAACTTACTTAAAATTTTACTTATTTTTAATACATTTTATATAGTATACTATTACGGTCATGTTGTACCCTGTAAAATAAATTCACACACTATTATTTCATTAAAACATTCATGTAAAAATATATAATTTCTCAACTTCTAATTTTCTTAACGTCATATAAAGAGTACAAATTTTTGTACGCTTAATTTTTAAAATAGTAAAAAGATAACCTTCTTTTCTTATGAAAAAAATTAATTCATATCTTTACAATAAAGAAAATCTCATAAACTTTTCTCATAGTGTATAATTTAAAACATATTCGAAAGTTATAATATTAATAACTATATAAAATCATATTTCTCAAACCATTTTTTTTCTTCAAAAACTTGTATATTTGAAATACATAAAAGTAGTACCAATCCAAATCATCATAAGCTACAATTTTCAAGAAAATATTTGAAAAGTTTGTGTCCAAATTACATTGTTTTACTTTCAAAATACTAAATAGGTTAAATAATCAACCACCAAGACGAAAGGAGTATAAAACTCTTGGATCACTTAATTTTTTTATAATTTTTTTTAGAGAAAAATGCACTTTGAGTGGGGAAACTCAAATTTATTATCTTCATAAATTCAAGCAATTACCATACCCAAACGGTGTCAAGGTTGTTAAATTTACGGAGTCTTATAATAACAATGTCTTAAACCCTCTATAACCTCTCCTAATAGATATAGTCCCTTTCGTACTCATGTGGATTTACTACGACACATCCTAATGCTAAGGTACAAGATGTAACATATGCAAAATATTGCGAAGGGGGATAGGTAGTCACAACACAAATTGGGTGACACTGAAAATATGGTTTTAACTTCCTAGAGGCGCTTATTAAATCTAGCGCCAATTTTTCTAAGTGTGGGTATCGGGTCTCCGCCTCACCTAAAGTCCGACTAACATAGTACACAGGAAATTGTGTACCTTGATCTTCTCGAACTAGGACTCCACTTACCGCAATTTTTGAGACTGCTAAGTATAAGTAGAGTTTCTCGTCCGCTTTCAGAGTGTGAAGCAGTGGCGGGCTCGATATGTAACGTTTTAATTCTTAGAAGGCTTGTTGGCATTCCGGGGTTCCATGAGAAATTGCTCTTCTTCTTAAGCAGTGATAAGAACCAATGACTTCTATCTGAGGACCTCGAAATGAATCGGCCTAGGGCAGCTATGCGACCTGTTAACCTATGCACGACCTTAACATTATCCACGATCGTGATATCTTCGATGGCCTTGATTTTATCGGGGTTGATATCGATTCCCCGATTTGATACCATGAAGCCGAGGAACTTCCCCGAGCTGACCCCGAATACGCACTTCTCCGGGTTGAGCTTCATGTTGTACTTGCTCAGTATGTCAAAGGTCTCCTGCAAATGTTTCAAATGGTCCTCTGCTCGCAGGGACATAACTAGCATGTCATCAATATATACTTTCATTGATTTTGCTATTTGTTCTTCGAGCATTCAATTTACTAGGTGTTGGTAAGTCGCACCCAACATTTTTTAGTTCGAACAACATTATGTTCTAACAATAGGTGCCGTACTTAGTAATAAACGAAGTTTTTTCCTGATCCTTCGGGTTCATTTGTATTTGATTGTAATCGGAGTAGGTGTCGAGAAAATTGAGAATCTCATGACCGGCCGCGGCATCGATCATATGATCGATATTTGGCAAAAGAAAAGAGTCCTTAGGACATGCTTTGTTTAGGTCATTATAATCTACGCACATCCTAAGTTTATTTCCCTTTTTAGGGACTACGACTAGGTTTGCTAACCACTCGGGATATTTTACTTCCCGAATGGATCCTATTTTGAGAAGTTTGGTTACCTCGTCCTTGATGAATGCGTGTTTAACCTTAGACTGAAGCCTTATCTTTTGCTTTACTGGACGGAACTTCGGGTCCAAGCTCAATCGATGGGTAGTGATCTCCGGTGGGATCCCTGTCATATCAAGGTGGGACTAAGCAAAGAAATCCATATTGTCTATAAGGAATTTAATGATTTTTTCCTTGAGCTCGGGGGTTAACCCCGTGCCCATGTATACCTTTCGCTCGGGCTGACACTCGATCATTTATGATTTTCTCCAGCTCCTCGACCATTGATTTTGTGCCATCTATGTCATCGGGAATTTGTAAGGATTGGGGGATCCAATGTTCGTCATCCTTGTCCGCTCTCTGTTCCTTCGGTTGGGTCGAGGCTGGTACCTGTGATTGCTATTTTGTCTCCTATTTTTCTTTGGACTCCTATACCTTTATCGATGAAGGAGCCGATATCAATATTACTTCATCGACCGCGAATATCTCTTTGGCAGCATGGTTTTTCCCATACACCATTTTTACTCCATCCGATGTTGGGAATTTTAGAAGTTGGAGAAAGGTTGAGGGGATCGCCCTCATGTTATGAATCCATGGTCTTCCAAGCAGGGCGTTGTATCTCATATCTCCCTCGATCACATGGAACCTTGTTTCTTGAACGGTCCCGACTACGTTTACTGGCAAGATGATTTCATCCTTAGTAGTTTCACTTGCCATGTTGAAACCATTGAGGACTCGAGCTGCGGGCACAATCTGATCCTGCAGGCCGAGTTGCTCCACGACCCTCGATCGAATAATGTTGGAAGAGCTTCCTGGATGAATTAACACATGTTTAACCTGAATTTTATTCATAAGAATAGAGATTACCAGTGCATCATTGTGGGGTTATGAGAACCCTTCTGCTTCCTAGTCATTGAAAGACAAGGCCCCTTCTGGAACATAAACTCGAGTTCGCTTTTCCTTGGTGATCGACACCTTGGTGCGTTTGAACACGGGTTCCTGCAGAATGTCGACCCCACCGACGATCATGTGAATCACGTGTTGTGGTTCTTCCTGTTTGCGTCTCTGTCTCTGAAGTGATTTGTTTCTCGGTCGCTCAAGAATTCTCGAAGGTGACCCTCATTGAATAGACGGGCCACCTCCCCCCTTAGCTGTCTCCAGTCTTCGGTTCTATGACCATGAGTACCATGGTATTTGCAAATTTGATTAGGGTTCCTTTGTGCCAGATCGGTCTATAGAGGTCTAGGTCATCTAGTATCTTTGATTCTCCCAATGGATGATACAATACCTGATGCGTCGATGCTGAAGTTGTATTCTGATAGTCGTGGTGCTTCTATGGGCTCGACATGTTTATCGAAGCCACTCTTACTCATGAGCCTCAAGAGATCTGTCCTCGACCATTCCTTTGGTCATTTCGAACGGGGTTACGCCCTAGATCGCTGTTTCTATGATCTGTGTCGTATGGTTGATACTTATCGGGGTTCTCTGTCGATGTCCCTTTGAATTCTGCCGACGGGCCTGTTTGGATAAATGGAACCGGAAGGGTCCCCAACTTATCGTCCTCGACCCTGATCTTTGACTGGTACCGATTATGCACATCGGCCCAGGTCACGACTGGATAATCAATTAAATTCTACTTTAGCTGTCATGATGCTACCGAACTTCGTTTGTTCAAACCTTGAGTAAAGGCTTGGACAACCCAATCATTGTGACTGGGGGTAGGTCCATGCGCTCCATCTGGAACCGAAATACGAATACCCTTAACATTTCGTTGTCCTTTTGTTTCACTTTGAAGAGGTCTGACTTCCTGGTCGCAACCTTTATTGCTCCGGCGTGAGCTTTGACGAAGGAGTCTGCAAGCATGGCGAATGAATCCATGGAATTCGGTGGCAAATTGTGGTGCCATATCATCGCCCCCTTCGATAAAATTTCTCCAAACGTTTTCAGCAGAACGGACTTAATATCGTCATCCTCTAAGTCATTCCCCTTTATTGCGTATGTATAAGAAGTGACATGCTCATTAGGATCGGTGGTCCCATTATACTTGGGAATTTTTGGCATGCGGAATATTTTCGGGATGGGCTTAGGAGCCGCACTTGGGGGGAAATGCTTCTGCATGAACTTCTTTGAATCCAAACCCTTTAGAATCAGTAATGCCCCTGCTATTTAGTCAACTCTGGAGTTGTATGTTTCTACCTTTTGTCATTAGCCTCGATTTTCTTTTCTCCTAATTCGATTCGCTTTGTGAGCTCCTCGAGCATTTTCATGATGGTGGGGTCAGTCCCCGATTCGTTGATGTTCGATCTCTCCGGTACTGGTTCGGTCCTATGAACAACTTCAAGTGAGGTCTCATGTTCAGCTCTACTCGGAGCCCGATTCTGGTTTTGTAGTTGCGCTATGGTAGCTTGTTGAGCTTGTAGCAGTTCAAATATCAATCAAAGGCTAACTCCGCCGTCTTCGCCGCCCTGTGCACCTTGATCGGTTGGTCGAGCTTCTCTGCGGACGCTGTTTTCGGGGTCGATGCCCAAATTAGCATTTAGGGCGACATGGGAGCTGACGTTGACGGGGTTTGCAACTGGTACTCCCTTGATGCCAACCTGAGGTACTTCGATCCCTGGGGCGGCTACATTGTCGCTTTCCCTATGGAAACCGAGGTTGTTGTCACCATGTGTGGGTGCTGCTTGTGAGTTCGACATGCTGATCCTAAAATCAAAAACACTTACGAGAACAAGCGTAAAGCAGTGTGTGTTATCAGAATCAGTATTAAGCAATCATTATTATCCCTTGCCCCACGGTGAGCGCCAAACCGTTTACCATTGAAATCAGATAACAATTAAACTTATAAGAGGTTTTAAGGACACATGATTTCACCTAATATCAATTGATAAATATGATGATTAATAAAAAAAATTAACAATGAAGTAAAGCAAATCAGTGTTGAGATGTAATTCATCCATCGAGCTAGAGTGCATCGAACTGACTGATACCAGAATAATAAAGTTTAAAGCAAGCTGATGAGCAAGAAAGTATAAGCGAGAAAGAGTGTTATGTTGCTCTGATATGTGAGAATAATATGTGTTACAAATGATTAGAATATCCCTTTATATAGTAGGGGAATTGTACTTATGGTATAATTCTAATTACAGGAGGAAATTCTATGATTAGCTAAATAACCGTTTTTGATTTGATCCATTCCGAAAATTCCGACATGATCTTCGACCAGTCACGAATATCTCGCCTTTCTGTTATTATGTTATCTTCGGTCTTGCTCGATGTCTATCTTATTTGGTCTCGATCAGTACTGGTCTCTATCTCGACAGGTACCTCGAATCCCGAACTCGGTACCTTATCAGCATGCCGCAATCTGATCTATTACGGGACCAAATTTCGATCCATCCCCGAGTTTCCGTTAATCAATAAAATCGGGTGGGTCTGGTTTTAACCGTATACAAAAACGTAGCTTGTGTACCATGTAAAATAGCTGAGGTGAGAGCAGATGACCTAGAGACTAATGTCATTACAAAAGAGATCAGGGCGTACTTTGCCTGTTTGTCATGCATATTTTCTGGCCAACCCATTCTCTTGTTCATTTCACTTAAAAATATACAAAAAACCCAACCAATGGAGTTTCTGTTCTATTCCCACAAACGGAAGTTTTGATTATTTTATAGGGCGAATGACGCAAACAGCAAAGGCACGCAATATGGCTATACACTAGCATAGAGCTACGTAGGGGTGGGCATTCGGTATTTCGATTCATATTTAAGAATTTCGGTTCGGTATTCGGTTTATCAATTGTGTATATCAAATACCGTACCAAAATATTTCGGTACGATTCGGTATTTCTTATTTGGGTTCGGTACGATTTCGGTATAGGTTTCGGTTTAAACTAAATTTTCACTATCTCCCCCACACTCTTCTGATTTGTTCTCTTGCAGATAGAAACAAAGCTCTTGCATAAAAGGATGCTGCAATAGAGGCACTAGCACTCTTCTGATTTGTGCTCAGTTTTGATAACATTAATTTTCTGGTTTATTAGTTTGGGTTTTCGTATATGTAAACTCTTTATCTTCATCATGTAGCAATATATTTATCTGGTTTTAGCTTTTATTCATTACTAGTTTTGCATAATTGATTGCAGTATATGTTAGGTAACTGGACCATGAAAACAAATACCCCTGGCAATAATCTGTTTGTTACAATTTCAGTAAATCACCCGAAACATGGTGACTATTTCGCAGCTTCATTGATGGTCAAAAGAGTATCTTCCTCCACACATACCGGTATTGCTTTATTTTTCTGGCTAATGCCTCACAAGGTTGCACTATGGATATATTGGCAGGTAGCCCTTTTGACTGGAAGGATATGTACATGGACTCACTTTTCAATTATACTTGATATTAGGTTTAGTGAGGATATTATACTCTTCTTGGTTGGAAGATCTGACAACATGCTTAAACTTCTTAGTAAACGCAAGAGATCAAAGTTTCGCTGATGATGGACAACATACATTTTCTTTTAGAGTTGGCAGTGTGGATCATCTTGGACTAAATTTTTTCGGTATTTCGAAATATC
The DNA here is from genome assembly GCA_005239495.1 of Nicotiana undulata. Lineage (NCBI taxonomy): Eukaryota > Viridiplantae > Streptophyta > Magnoliopsida > Solanales > Solanaceae > Nicotiana > Nicotiana undulata. Next base: position 42,008 of record ML245515.1, read on the forward strand.
GAAATCTGAAATATCAAAAACTTAATATCGTATACCGTACTGAATTACTGAAATACCAAAATTTTTGTACCAAAATAAATCGAAATATCGAAAAAATCGAAACCGAAATATCAAATTAATTCGGTTCGAATCGGAATTCGATTTTTCGGATTTTGTGCCCACCCTAGAGCTACGTTCCGTCGACACAGAAATTTCTGTACAAACTGATACAAAAGTTGACTCATGTAAGAGATGTGGCAACAAACTAAGTCGTGTAGAGCCACATCCGATTGGAAATTGAAGTACAAACAGAAGCGGAGAAAGCTGACTCGGTCCACTAGCTAACTCTTAGAGCTCCCTTTTGTACAAATAGCAATATCATCCTCCACCCTATTATGGAGGTACATTGCAGACTTTTCACCATAGACTTCTCTTTTCTCTATATTTTACTCAACAGTCCTTCAAATGCACCTTGTCAATAACCATTTTGGTTTTGACCTAACCTTTTTCCTAATCGGCTGGTGTGCCTGAATTTCCATCCATCTATATCTAAAGGACGTGGAAATTTTGGATCCACCCATAACGGGTGCTTTAAGGTCCATTAGGGTTATTAGTTAACCCTAGTATTCCCTTTATAAAGTACACTTACAATATAGATTAAAATATACTTTGAGCAGTATTTTTCCTACACTTAGTCTTTTCCTACAATTAAACTAGAGTTTAGACTGTGAAATTGGGGTTGATCCAATACACTGTAACAATCACCGCCGACCTGTTTGATGAATGAAGGAAGAAGACAATAATTTAGAAATTTTCTCTGTATCTTTGATTGTGTAATGAACAATCTATATATACAATTCATCCTATCTAGAAAGAATAAAAGTTGTACACTTGTCTAAATTCTATAGGCTATGATGTAACTAACTAACCACTATTATTCTTTACAATGTATATTCACACACCTAACACATGTGAGGATTTATCTGATGGAAAAATAATATAATTTAGGTACTTAAATCTGGACAGCCAGGATTTAATCAATCAACCACCATCTGATTCCTGAGATAGCTCCACGTGTAATGCTTAGTTGATTGGGTGGTCTCTTATCAACTTAGTTTTGTCCGAATTCTTCATTTGTGTCTGAGAGAACCCAACCTCTTCTTCTTCGATAGAAAATTCCTTTTTCTTGTTTCTCTAATTATTTGAAGGATGATGAGAGTTGAGAATTCTTTCTTCAACATCCCCCCTCAAGATGGAGGGTAAGGAAGTTACCCACAGCCTTCCCAAAATAGAATGGTGAGAAGGACCGGAGAGGGATTTGGTGAAGAGATCGGCTAATTGGGAAGAAGAAGGGACAAAAGAGAGAGAGATAAGACCAGAAAGGAACTGCTGCCAGACAAAGTGGCAGTCAAGTTCAACGTGTTTGGTCCTCTCGTGAAAAACAGGGTTTCGAGCAATATTTAATAGCGGCTTTGCTATCTGAAAGAACATGGACTGGTAAGGTGGGTGAAAGAGAAAGGTCACTGAGTAAACGGGTTAGCCAAGTTCATTCTGCAACAACTCGACGCATCGACCTGTATTCTGCCTCGGCGGATGAGAGACTGACTGAATCCTGTTTCTTGGACTTCCAAGAAATGGGTGAGCCACCAAGGGAGATATAGAAACCACTCACAGATCGGCGAGTGTCTGGACAGGAGCCCCAATCGGCATCACAAAAGGCCAAAAGATCAAGGGAAGGCTGAGAATTTAGAATGATTCCCTGTCCTGGATCTAAAGTAAGATAACGCAAGACACGGAGGGCAGCATCAAAGTGAGAAAGATGAGGGCTTTGCATGTATTGACTGAGCTTGAGGACATCAAAGGATAGATCAGGCCGTGTTTGAGTGAGGTAATTCAATTTGCCCACAAGATGTCGATAAACAGTTGGATTTGGGAGGAGAGGACTAGAGTCAGAATGCAGCTTTGAAGAAGGCTCTATTGGAGAGGACACACGAGAATTGGCTTCAATTTGGAATTCCTTCAACAAATCTAAGGTAAACTTTCTTTGACATACTATAATCCCTTCTTTTTCTCGCAATATCTCCATGCCTAGAAAGTAATGTAGACAGCCTAGGTCTTTGACTTTGAATTCTGTATTCAAGAATGACTTAAGACCTTCAATTTCAATGGTATCATTGCCACTTATGAGAATATCATCCACGTAGACCGCAACAATAGATGTGAGAATGCATGTGTGTTTGAAAAATAGGGAGTAGTCATTCATGGAAGATGAATATACTTTGAAACTTAAAGCTCCAGCAAGCCTGGCATACCATTGCCGGGAGGCTTGTTTGAGCCCATATAAAGACTTTCTGAGGAGGCACACATGATTAGGACTAGGAGGAGATAGACCTGCTGGAAACTTCATATAGACTTCTTCCCGTAGGTCCCCGTGTAAGAAAGCATTACTCACATCTAGTTGATAAATAGGCCAATCCTTCTTGCTTGCTACTGCCAATAGACATCTGATAGTAGTCATTTTGACTACTGGTGAAAATGTCTCTGTGTAGTCAATGCCCTCTCTTTGTATATCCCCCTCACTACCAGTCTTGCCTTTAATCTCTCGACAGTGCCATCAGAATTATGCTTGACTTTATATACCCATTTACAAGGAAGAGCCTTTTCCCCTGTTGGTAATGGTACCACCTCCCAAGTCTGATTCCTTTCCAAAGCTTCAATTTCAGAAAATATAGCATGGTTCCATCCTGGATGTGCAAAAGCCTGTGAAAAACTGGTGGGTTCTGAAATAGCTGAGATGGATTGGATGATGTGTTGGTTTGAGGGTGATAAGGCTGTAAAGGAGAAGACATGAGGTTCACTAAGTTGATTAAAACAGGAAGAGGTAAGATCTGTTAAGTAAACATTGTTGCAAATGAAATCCTTTAGATGTGATGGCAATTTAGAGACTCTAAGAGACCTTCTGAGCACTGGAGATGGTGAGGGTGATGGAAGAGGGGAGTGACTAGAACTGGAGGGTGTGGAAAAAGGAGAAGGTGAAGAGGAGAATTGAGTAGGAGAAAGTGAAGGTGAGAAGGGAGAATGAGTGATTGGGGAAGCAGGCAGAACAGGTTCACTAGATAAGGAGGTGAGGATGCAATATGAGGAGTGAAATCTGTGGGTGTAGGATAAGGAAAAATGGGAGGTGGAATAGAGCTTAGTGAGGCAAATGGGAATTTGGTTTCATGAAACACCACATCTCTAGAAACCAAACTTTTCTTGGTGTTTAAATCTAACACTTTGTATCCTTTTTGCCCTAAAGGATATCCCAAGAACACACAAGCTTGTATTCTAGGCTCAAACTTTCTTCTACCATTAGACAATGTAGACACATAGCAAAGGAATCCAAAACTCCTAAGAAACTTGTAAGCAGGATGTTTGTTGAAGAGGATGAAATAGGGTGATTGTCCTTTCAGAACTTTGGAAGGCAGTCTATTGATTAAGTATGTAGCAGTCAATAGACATTCTCCCCAGTACAAAATAGGAACATGTGACTGAAAAAGTATAGCTCTTGCTATTTCCAATAGATGTCTATGTTTCCTCTCAACAATTTCATTCTGTTGAGGTGTCCCCACACAACTCGTTTGATGAATTATACCATGAGAAAGCAGAAATGCTGCCTCTTGTGAACCTTTGCCAAGTTCAAAGGCATTGTCAGTTCTTAATTTCTTCACTTTGACTCCAAACTGTCTTTCAACCATGACAAAAAAATTCTTTAAAACTGCAAAAGCATTGCTTTTAGTGCTGAGCATAAAGGTCCAGGTACCCCTGCTAAAATCATCTACTATTGTTAAAAAATACTTGAGCCCATTATAGGTAGGTTCCTTATAGGGACCCCAGGTATCAACAAGTATTCAACTCAAATGCATGTTTAGATGTTATTTGACGTAAAGGAAAGGAGAGTATAGTTTGTTTAGCTCTAGGACATGTATCACAAAAACAATCAGAATTGGAAAAGCTTGAGATGAAATTGAACCATTTCATTGCATGAAAAGGAAAATGCCCCAATATGTTGTGCCAAAAGATTACATTAGAGTTTGCATTTGCAGATAAAGGAAAAGAAACTGAACATTTAACAGTACTACTATGAGGAGAAACTACATTTGGTTGACTCTTATGGCTAATCCCTTTAGGTTCCAACAAGTATAGCTTTTTCTTTGCTTCACCAAAAACTTGAGGCCTCTTCATTAAAGGTCCCTGCAACAAACATTGACTAGGGGTGAGTGAAACAATGCAATGAAAATGCATACAAAACCTATTAACAGACAATAGGTTATATCTAAAACTTGGAACATGTAGGACATTTTCCAGAATGTATTCTAAAGATAAAGGAATTCTGCCTGCATGAGTGACTGTAAGCTTGAAAGAATTAGGAAGATTAATGTGTAGTGGAATAGGCAAAGGGGTTAAAGATAGAAAGGCATTGGAGTCAAAACACATGTGTTCTGAAGCCCCTGAATCAATGATCTAGGTGCTAGAATTAAAAACTGAAAAACATGAACCAGTATACTTAATAATAGTACCAGCCACAACATTTGCATTGATTTCTGGAGTAGAAGTCCATGTTTACCCAACTTTAACTTGCTTGATGAGTTGCATCAATTGTGAAAATTGATCCTTGGACATATGATGGGATAAGTTGTCATTGCTATTGTTGCTCTGTTCCTCTGTTGTATCAACTGAGAAAGCTCCATTGCTCTTGACTTGAAACTGACCTCCTAGTGTTGGTAAATTCAAAGTCATCAGGGAACCCTATGATCCTATAACAATCATTCACTGTATGTCCTACCTTTTTACAGTAGGTACATGAAGCATTGGGGTTGAATTTAGATCTCTTTCCTTTGAAACTTGGGTTCTTTTGAGCTAGGTTAGGGGGTCTTTGTGTGGGGTTTCTCTGCGGTTGTGGGAGGTTTCTGTGAGTTGGCTTTCCATATTTCTGTTGATAATTTCCCTATTGCATAGAATTCCCTTGGTTTCCCACCATGAAAGCAGAGGAGTCAGTGGCAATTAGAGGATTTGTATATATTTCTCTTTGGTTTTCATCTTGTAGAACCAAGGAGTATGCATGATTGATGTTGGGGAGGGGACTCATAGCTTGTCCATAACAGTCGTTTAGCCCCATGAGAAATTGGATGAGTCATTCATCCCTAATGATTTCTCTAGTTTCTGCTTTCCTTTACAAATACAAGTGCACAAGCACTTGACATCACAATTCAGTGAATCTAGTTCATCCCACAGCCTTTTAAGTTTGGTAAAGTATCCTGCTATATCAGTTGTTCCCTGAACTAATCCTGATAATTCTTTGCGCAGGTGATAAAGCTTGGCACCACTAGACTGTCCAAACCTATGTTCAAGACTGTTCTGTAGATCCTTGGCAGACTTGGAGTAGATAACACTATCTCCAATGTCTTTTGAAAGGGAGTTTAGGAGCCAAGAAGTCACCATGTCATTTCATCTACTCCAAGGTTGGAAATCCTTGGAGGTAGCAGCAGGTGGTGGACATGTGCCATTGATGAAGCCTATTTTATTTTTGTCTGAAAGTGCAATTAGCACAGACCTTCTCCAACCCTATAAACCTCTTCCAGTGAAGGTTGCATTCACTAAGGTCATCCCAGGGGCATCAGACGAGTGGAGGAAGTAGGGGTGATTTGGATCGAAGGTTACTCCATTTCCAGAACCTGTTTGAGCAGCACTGCTTTCAGTATTTTCTGCCATGGTGATGATGAAGTTGAAAGAAGGAAAGGAGGTGAGTTAGAGAAAGAAGAAATGAGTTGAGACAGAAGAAAATCACTGAGGTGAAGCAGAAGGATGGATCGAGCTTTTCACTGCTATGATACCATGTTTGATGAATGAAGGAAGAAGACAATAATTTAGAAATTTTCTCTGTATCTTTGATTGTGTAATGAACAATCTATATATACAATTCATCCTATCTAGAAAGAATAAAAGTTGTACACTTGTCTAAATTCTATAGGCTATGATGTAACTAACTAATCACTATCATTCTTTACAATGTATATTCACACACCTCACACATGTGAGGATTTATCTGATGGAAAAATAATATAATTTAGGTACTTAAATCTGGACGGCCAGGATTTAATCAATCAACCACCATCTGATTCCTGAGATAGCTCCACGTGTAATGCTTAGTTGATTGGGTGGTCTCTTATCAACTTAGTTTTGTCCGAATTCTTCATTTGTGTCTGAGAGAACCCAACCTCTTCTTCTTCGATTGAAAATTCCTTTTTCTCGTTTCTCTGATTATTTGAAGGATGATGAGAGTTAGGAATTCTTTCTTCAACACGACCAATAATTTTAGCCGCGGTTCGTCCGTTACTTGCGCTTCCGTTACAAGAACAAGTAAATTCTCGTTTTACGATTTACACGCTATCTAATGTGTTTAGGTTAACGTGTTCCTTCCATAGAAATATATTCTGAAAGCATTTTGACCTAACAAAAAAAGAGGATAGAAGTCACACTTGTCTCTCATGAAATCTACTCTTCATAATTGTAAAGGGAAATAAACTAGTAAAAGGATTAGATTAATTAAGGCTCATGTTACCTGAAATCATTAAATCATGACTTCCAACCAGAAAGCATGAAATTTGCAAAGTTCAAAAGTTCTTGAAGTTATTCCTCTCATGTCTTAAATAAAATAACTAAGAGTTCTGTAATTAGCCACAGCTACTAAATTTCCAGTAATATTCAAAAGAATATTAACCATAGTCAATAAGGTAGAAAAAGTCAAAATATTATTAACCATGGTTAAATTTTGACTGCAATTGGTGGACTTCACCCTTTATCCAGGCACCTTATAGCTATAATTCTTGAAAATAGACCCTGACATCACAAAAGAGCCAAAAAGAATACATGGCAGGTAGCGGTCAAAATCACTTTAACCCGCCAAAACTGATTTTATGATATCATTCCTTCTGCATTAATCATATGTATCATTAGAGATATGTATTCATATCTTTTACGGAAAAGGTCCAAATATGACCGTGAACTATGCGAAATAGGACAAATATGCCCGTCGTTATTAGTTGTCCCAAATATGTCCAAACTGTCCAATAGTTGTGCAAATTTGCCTTTAATAGACGGAAATAATATTTTTTTTTAATTTAATGATACCAAACCCGACCTAAAAACAACCGACCTGACCCGACCCACCCTAATTCTAAAATACCCAAAACATAATCAGAAAGAAATCTCCCCTTTCCAAACAGACGGGTGCACCCATCTTCCCTCTTCCTTCTGTCTAAACCTTCCATCTTCTTCCTAAATCCCAAATCTTCTTCCTTCCGTCTTCTTCTTCCTAAACATGCCGTCTAGGGTTTTCATATTTGAGTATGACAAGCTAGGGTTTTCCATTTTCTGACTAAGGTATGACTACTTTATTCTTTCTTTGTGTGTTATATATGGGATTTCGAGTTTTTTCTTGTGTGTTTCATATGTTGGGACAAACTATGCTTTGTTAGACTCAATTAAAGAGACATATTGTTTCTAATATCTTTTTGTATTTTAATACACTAAGGAACAAAATACAGTCAGTTAATTTGGGCGGATTGATAGTTTTGTCGGGTGGTTGGGGCTTTTTGTATTTTAATACATTAATTTGAAAATCTTGGACAGTATTTGTTATTTGTTTTTTGGTCTTCGTTTTGAATATACTACTTTATATATACTGATGTGGTCCCTTCTTTGTCCCTTTTTCTATATCTTTACATGTGAAGTCCATTGAAGATGATTGATAAAGTGGATTTGGTGTTTCACTATGGAGGTAACTGGGTCTTTCCCCCCGAGATAGTATATAACAAGATGTCGGCGCACACTTTGTCTGGTTATGTCTCTTATCTTGTTAAATATGATTTTATTTGTGAAGAGTTTACAAAAAAGTTAGGGTTTAGCTCTGTCGAACAATTTTAGTGACTGAACCCTCGGGGAGGTACTACTTGATAATTGATGACGAAGGTGTAAAGACTCTTTAGGGCTTGTTTTCTAAAGACTTCAAGGTGATTAATTTCTTTGCTTTTGATGAGTCTGACTTAAAGGTATTTGCTCAAAATATTACTCATCATACAGAGACATATTCTATAGACATTGATGTAGCTTCTGAATGTGAACATAGTCTTGGGGGAAGTGACTTTGATGAATCTGATTGTTTTAAGGATGATTCTATAGAACTTGATGGTATTGTAAAAGAAAAGAAGATGGTTGTAACTAATAAGTTGGAACGTTTTAAGGAGTTAGAGGTAGGTATGACATTTAAGGATATTGTATAAGCTAGAAGGGCAGTAAACTTCTATGCAATGGTAAATAAAAAAGGGTTGAAGTTGATCAAAACTGACACGACTAGGGCTAGTTACAAGTGTGTTGAAGGCATCCCTTTTAGCCTGTATATTTCAAACGATACGAAGTGTCCTACCATTAGAATCAAAACATTGAAAGATGAACATACATGTGATCCATGTTTCAAAAATGCTAGGGCTGATCAAAATACTTTGGCCCAATTTTTTAAGAGAAAGGTGCAGTAAAATCCTAAGTACAAGTTACATGATATGAAAGCTGAGTTGGAGAGTGGTTTTGATTTAAAGATGTCCAAAAGTAAGCTCAAAAGGGCCAAGGGTTTGGCTCTTAAGAAGTTGGAGGGCAGTTTTGTTGATGACTATAGCAAACTCGATGCATATGGACAAGAAGTAAGACAATCTAATCCAGGAAGTGATGTTGTGATAAATTTATCAAAGAATGCTCTTGAATAAGGGAAAAGAAAGTTCTTAAGGATGTACATATGCTTCAATGCATTGAAAAATGGGTGGAAAAGTGGCTTGAGACCACTGATTGGGCTGGATGGTACCTTCCTTAAGGGTAGATTTAAGGGTCAGTTGTTACTGGCTATTGGTCAAGATTGTATGAACCAATTTTATCCTCTTGCATGGGCCGTGGTAGAAAAGGAAACTGCCAGGACTTGGGGTTGGTTTTTAGAGTGTTTGAAGCTTTCTATGGAGCTAAATGATGGACAAGGAGTGACTTTCATCTCAGATATGCAAAAGGTAAACACTATAACTTTCATCTCTGATTTCTATTATTCTCTTGTATACACTTATATATTTTACTGTTTATGGCTATTTGTTCCTGTTTTATCATAGGGGTTAATTGATGCTGTGCGGAATATACTTCCTGAAGCTCATCATAAGTATTGTGTAAGACATATTGAGGCAAATTGGCAGAAGAAGTGGAGAAGTGGACATATGAAGAAGTTGTTGTGGTGGTGTACTTGGAGAACTTATGAAGAAGATTTCAAAGATCAACTAAAAAAGATGGGAGAACTAAGTGAGGATGAAGATGCTTCTGCCGCCAAATATCTCCTGCATTATCCTCCACAGTCTTGGTGTAGAGCATATTTTGACACTCAATGTAAAAACATGATGGTCGACAATAATTTCACTGAGTCGTTTAATGTATGGATTCTTGAAGCTAGACATATGCCAATTATCAAGATGCTCGAGGAGATTAGAATAAAGGTTATGAATTTTTTGGCTATCAATGAAGATAAAATCAGGTAATGTCTAATTACAACTTATGCAACATCAGCAATTTTCAAATGTAAACAGTATGCACTTGGTCAAATTACAAGCTCAACAGTATGCACTTGGTCAAATTTCAAATTTCAATTTTCAATTGCTAACAACATCAAATTTCAAATTTCAATTGCTAACAGCAGCAAATTTCAAATGACTAACATCTGTTGGTCATCTGTTTTTACTTTGTTCTTATGTACATTGTGAGAAATCACGGGAGAAAAATAATATTCTTGTATTATCTTCGATGATACAATGAGCCCTATATATATATACAGATATTACATGTCCTACTCCTAGTACACATAGGATTAGGGTTAGTGTTATTTACTCCTATTTGACTACTTAACTAACACTCCCCCTCATGCTGGTGCATACAAATCAAATGTACCGAGCTTGTTACATATATAACTAATACGAGGGCCACTGAGGGACTTGGTGAATATATCAGCAAGCTGATCATTCGACTTCACAAATCTTGTAGCAATATCTCCTGAGAGTATCTTTTCTCTGATGAAGTGACAATCAATCTCAATGTGTTTAGTCCTCTCATGGAACACCGGATTTGATGCGATATGAAGAGCAGCTTGATTATCGCACACAAGTTCCATCTGGCTGATGTCTCCAAATTTTAACTCCTTGAGCAATTGTTTGATCCAAGTTAGCTCACATGTCGCCATAGCCATTGCTCGATATTCTGCTTCTGCACTAGATCGTGCAACTACATTTTGTTTCTTGCTCTTCCAAGACACCAAATTGCCTCCTACTAAAACGCAATATCCAGACGTAGAACGTCTGTCAGCAGGTGATCCTGCCCAATCAGCATCTGAGTAACCAACGATCTGTTCATGACCTCGATCCTCAAACAATAACCCTCTACCTGGAGCGGATTTTATATACCGGAGAATGCGGACAACTGCATCCCAGTGGCTATCACATGGAGAATCCATAAACTGACTTACAACACTCACAGGGAAGGAAATGTCAGGTCTGGTCACTGTGAGATAGTTTAGTTTACCAACCAATCGCCTATATCTT
>ML245520.1:5728-53707 GCA_005239495.1 Nicotiana undulata
AAATCCCTGGAGCCCAAAAAAAGCCTATGCGAACGCGGCCCCCCCCCCCCCCTCGCGAAAGCATAGAAAAAAACCAGCAGCAGCAAAATCTGGTGCCTTTCTAAGTCCAAAACTAACCCGTTGACCATTCGGAACACACCCGAGGCCCCCGGGACCCCAACCAAACCTACCAACTGACCCAAATACCTCATTCAAACTTGGTCGAGCCTTAAAACACATCTCATAACATCAAAATCATCGATTATGCATAGATTAAAGCCTATGAACTTATGAAATTTCAAGAATTCACATTCGACGCCAAAATATGTCTAAACCCGTCCGAATGACCTCACATTTTGCACACAGGTCATAAATGACGTTTCGGACCTGCTGTCGCTTTCGGAATTCCATTCCGAGTCTGATATCAAAATCTGACCTATCGGGCGAAATTCTAACTTTTGCCAATTCAAGCCTAAATCTACACCCGAACTTGAAAACAAAATCCGAACACGCTCCTACCCTCGAAATCACTCAACGGAGCTAACGGAGTCGACGGAATTCCAGTCCGGATCTGTCTTCCCACAGCTCTAGCTACGGTCCAATTTCTAAAGCTAAAATTCACCTCAAAGGACCATGCGACCAAAATCACTCTGAATTTCGCCACTCAACGCTCCGACACGTTTGATTAACATAACAGGACATGGGAGAAGCAGTTATTAGGGGATCGGGGAGCTATCTCTCAAAACGACTGCCGGGTCATTACATTCTCCCCCTCTTAAGAAAATTGTTCGTCCTCGAATGAGTATAGAAACATACTTGAAGATGTGAAAAGATGAGGGTACTGACTCCGCATGTCCTGCTCGGTCTCCCAAGTCGCCTCCTCAACCGGATGACCCCTCTACTGAACTTTGACTGAGGCAATATCCTTCGACCTGAGCTTTCTGACCTGCCTATCCAAAATGGCCATAGGCTCCTCAGCATATGAGAAATCCTTGTCCAATTGGACTGAGCTGAAATCCAAAACATTAGTGGGATCACCGTGATACTTCCGGAGCATGGAAACGTGGAATACCGGGTGAACACCACCTAGGTTGGGAGGCAAGGCCAACTCATAATCAACCTCCCCAACCGACCGCAACACCTCAAAAGGGCCAATGAACCTCGGACTCAGCTTACCCTTCTTCCCAAATCTCATGCTGCCCTTCATAGGAGACATCCGAAGCAAAACCCGATCACCAGCCATAAATGCCAAGTCACGAACCCTCCGGTACGCATAGCTCTTCTGCCTGGACTGAGCTGTGTGAAGTCTCTCTTGAATCACCTTCACCTTGTCCAGGGCATCCTGATCTAAGTCTGTACCCAACAATCGGGCCTCGCCCGGCTCAAACCATCCCACTAGAGACCTGCACCGCCTACCATACCAAGCCTCAAACGGCGCCATCTAAATGTTGGGCTGGTAGCTATTATTATAAGCAAACTCTGCAAGGGGCAAGTACTAATCCCACGACCCTCCAAAATCCATCACACATGCACGGAGCATATCTTCGATAATCTAAATTGTGCGCTCGAACTGCCCGTTCGTCTGAGGGTGAAATGTTGTACTGAGATCAATCTGGGTACCCAACTCTCTATGTAGGGCCCTCCAGTAGTACGAGGTGAACTGAGGACGTCGATCTGATATAATGGACACTGTGCAACCGGACTATCTCCCGAACGTAGATCTGGGCCAACCTCTCAGAACAGTATGTAGTCAATACTGGAATGAAATGGGCTGACTTGGTCAGCCAATCCACGATCACCCAAATAGCATCATACTTCCTCAAAGTCCGAGGAAGTCCAACCACAAAGTCCATGGTGATCCACTCCCACTTCCACTCAGGAAGCCTAATCTTCTGAAGTAATCCTCCTGGTCTCTGATGCTCATATTTGACGTGCTGATAGTTAAGGCACTTAGCTATGAACTCCACGATGTCCTTCTTCATCCTTCGCCACCAATAGTGTTGTCTCAAATCATGGTACATCTTCGCGGTACCCGGATGGATGGAATACCGCGAGCTATGGGTCTTCTCAAGAATCAGCTCCCGAAGCCCATCTACGTTGGGCACACAGATACGGCCCTGCATCCTCATCACACCATCATAATCTATGGTCACATCCCTGGCATCACCCTGCCAGACTCTATCCTGAAGAGCCCGAAGGTTGGGATCATCATACTGGCGCTCCCGAATGCGGTCATAAAGGGAAGATCGAGCAACAACACAAGCAAATACCCGGTGAGGCTCAAAAAGATCCAGCCTCACGAACTGACTGGCCAAGGACTGAACGTCCAAGGCTAAGGGCCTCTCAGTTGTACAAAGATATGCCAAACTACCCAAACTCTCCGCCCAACGACTCAAGGCGTCAGCCACCACATTAGCTTTCCCCGGGTGGTATAATATAGTGATGTCATAATCCTTGAGTAACTCAAACCACCTACGCTGGCGCAAATTAAGATCCTTCTGCCTGAAAATATGCTGCAAACTCCGGTGATCCGTATATATCTCACATGGAACACCATATAAATAATGACGCCATATATTCAGGGCGTGAACAATCGCTGCCAAATCGAGATCATGCACAGGGTAGTTTCTCTCATGTACCTTCAACTGTCTGGACGCATAGGCAATCACCCTACCGTCCTGCATTAACACCGCTCCGAGGCCAATCCTCGAAGCATCACAATAGACTATATAGGACCCTGAACCTGTAGGTAATACCAACACTGGAGTTGTAGTCAGGGTTGTATTGAGCTTCTGAAAGTTCTCCTCACACTCCTCAGTCCATATAAAAGGTGCACCCTTCTGGGTCAATCTGGTCATGGGCGCTGAAATGGATGAAACTCCCTCCACAAAACGGCGATAATAACCGGCCAAACCGAGGAAACTACGGATCTCAGTAGCTGAAGACGGTCTAGGCCAACTCTGCACCGCCTCCACCTTCTTCGGAACTATCCTGGTCCCATCCGAAGACACTACATGGCCTAGGAATGCCACAGAATCAAGCCAAAATTCACACTTAGAGAATTTGGCATACAACTTCTTCTCTCTCAAGGTCTGAAGCACGATCCTCAAGTGCTGCTCATGGTCCTCCTGGGACCGAGAATATACCAGAATGTCGTCAATGAACACAATGACGAAAGTATCAAGATTTGGCCGAAATACGCTGTGCATCAGGTGCATGAAGGCTACTGGGGCATTGGTCAGCCCAAATGACATAACAAGGAACTCATAGTGGCCATATCTTGTCCTGAATGCAGTCTTCGGGATATCCAGCTCCCGAATCTTCAACTGATGATAACCCGAACGAAGATCAATCTTGGAGAACACCCTAGCACCCTGTAACTGGTCAAATAAATCATCAATACGGGGCAATGGGTACCTGTTCTTCACTGTCACCTTATTCAGCTGCCGGTAGTCGATGCACATACGCATTGAACCATCCTTTTTCTTCACAAATAGCACCGGGGCACCCCAAGGTGACACACTGGGCCTGATGAAACCTTTGTCAAGCAGCTCCTGCAATTGCTCCTTCAACTTCTTTAACTCAGGAGGAGCCATGCGATAGGGAGGAATGGAAATGGGTTGGGTTCCTGGCAACAAATCAATGCCAAAATCAATGTCTCTGTCGGGCGGCATACCTGGAAGATCAGCTGGAAAAATATCAGGATAGTCCCTCACAACTGGGACTGACTCAACTATAGGGGTCTCAACGCTAACATCTCTCACATAAGACATATATACGTCACACCCCTTTGCAACCATCCGCTGAGCCTTAAGAAAAGAGATGACTCGACGAGGAGTATACTCTAATGAACCCCTCCACTCCAACCTCGGTAATCCTGGCATAGCCAGCGTCACGGTCTTGGCGTGAAAATCAAGAATAGCATAGTGGGGAGATAACTAGTCCATACCCAATATGACATCAAAATCTACCATGCTAAGTAATAGTAAGTCAGCCTTGGTCTCGAAACCACTAATAATAATCAAACACGACCGATACACACGGTCCACAACAAGAGAGTCTCCCACTGGAGTAGAAACATATACGGGGAAACTCAAAGAATCCCGAGATATCCCAAAATGTGAAGAAAAGTAAGAAGACACATATAAATAGGTAGAACCTGGGTCAAATAATACTGATGCATCCCTATGACAGACGGGGACGATACCTGTAATAACTGAATCTGAAGCAATGGCCTCGGATCGGGCTGGAAGGGCATAGTATGTGGCCTGGCCTCCCCCTCTAGGACGACCTCGACCTCCTCAACCTCCACCTCAAACTGCCTGAGATGGTGGGGTAGCAGCTGGGGCTGGAAGTATAGCTGGGGGACCTGGTGGAAGGCGTAGAACCTGATAAGTCTGAGGTGGTGCACCCCTCTTGGCTCTAGGGCAATACCTGATCATGTGATGTGGGTCACCACACCCAAAACAACCCCTCTGAGGACGCGGCGGCTGCTGCTGACTCTGAACTGGCCTGCTGGACTGGCTGGTGATAATATCTCGAGTTGAAGGCACCTGAGATACTGGTGGTGCATAATAAGGATCTTGAGGTCTAGAAGGAGCTGGAATACCACTGGATGTTGGGAGAGTTGAATGAATGGGGCAACTCACAAAACCCCTACCATAGAATGCTGCAGGTGCACGAACTCCTGAAAAGTGACACGTCTCTTGAGACCTCTTGGCCTCTCTCTCCTCCCTGTCCCGGGCTAACATACTCTCAATCCTCTGGGCAATGCTCACGGCCTACTGGTAAGTGATATCTGTCTCTAGCTCTCTGGCCATGCTAGTTCGAATACTGGGATGGAGCCCCTCAATAAAGCGTCGGACCCTCTCTCTGACAGTAGAAACCAAAGCTGGTGCATGACATGCCAAATCACTGAAATGGACTGCATACTCCGACATAGTCATAGTACCCTGGCGTAGCTGCTCAAACTTCGCATGCCAAGCATCCCTGAGACTCTGAGGGACAAACTCGAGTAGAAACATATCCGAAAACTGAGCCCAAGTAAGTGAGGCTGCCTCGTCCGGACTACTAAGCTCAAAAGCACGCCACAACTGATAGGCTGCTCCCCTCAGCTGGAAAGCAGTGAAAGAAACCTTGTTAGTCTCCACAATACCCATAGTGCGGAGAATGCGATGACACTCCTCAAGAAAACCCATAGCGTCGTCTGAAGTTGATCCGCTGAACTCAGGTGGGTGGTACTTCTTTTACCTCTCAAGACAGAGCTGCTCAGACTCCTATGCAGCTGCTCTGGCCTCATGCTGAACTGGAGCTGCTGGAGGCATAGGGATATACTCTGGAACCTGCCCCATATGAACCCTCTGCTCAGGAGTACGAGCTGCGGGAGTCTGTGCCCCTCCCTCAGCCTGGGATGTAGCTGGGGCTATCAGAAGTAATCCCGCCTGAGACAGAGTACTGAAGGCACTCAGGAACTGAGCTAAGGTCTCCTGGAGGGCTGGAGTAATAGCAGGAATCTCTGGTGCCTCTCCAATTGTAGCTGCTGCGGGATCCTCTGCCTCCGTTCTAGCCGGTGCACGGGCTGCACTGCGTGCTCGTCCTCTGGCCCGGCCCCTGCCTCTGGTGGCTCTGACTGGGGGCTCGGGTGCCTAGTCATCAGTACGTCTGGTATGAGTACGAACCATCTGTAAGAAAGAATAGAATAGAGTTTAAGAGTTTTGATGACAGTGACTAGCACGATAAGGAATTCCAAGAAGTATGACTTTTCTTAACAGTTACGTAGCCTCTCGAAGATAGATACAGACGTCTCCGCACCGATCCGCAAGACTCTAATAAACCGGCTTGTGACACTGTGACTCCTATGAACCTAGACGCTCTGATACCAACTTGTTACGACCCAATTTCTCTCTGCAGGGTTTCGTGACGGCACCTAGTCTATACGACTAGGTAAGCCTAAAGATGTGCGGAATCAAAATGTAAAACAATACAGTAATAGAGGATGAAGTAATGGAAATACTATTAAAATGTGCCACTCGGCATTTACAGCTTTACTCTGCCCAAAACCCGGATTATCAACAATGTCACAAGCTGTACATTATAGCTCTATACAACGAAACTAGAAAGTATTTCTGTTTAAGTACTATGACTATACTAGAATACGGAAGGGGACTCGTAAGGTTCTGCGGGCGCGGCAGAAATACCTCACGGTCTCCAAATAGCTGTTTCAGACCTCTTAACTCCGGTACTGGGTGCTGGTACCTGGATCTGCACATGGGGAAACCATGCGCAGAAAGGGCGTGAGTACTCCACATTCGGTACTCAGTAAGTGCCAAGCCTAACCCCAGTCAAGTAGTGACGAGGTCAGGTTGCGGCTCTACTGAGTTGGCAAAAATAAATAGATATAATTAACAGTTAAGTAAAGCAATAATAATTAACGGGAAGTAAAGTGAACCGGAAAGAACGAATGTAATAAATCTCAGTTCCGCACATCATATAAATCGGTAGATAGTCATGCAATGCAATACAGGGGAAAGTCTCAGGTCTCAGCCCGCAGTCCCAATGTAAATATGCAATGCAATGCAAGGGAAAGTCCCAGGTCCCGGCCCGCAATCCCAATGTAAATATGTGATTCGATGTTGGGGAAAGTCTCAGGTCTCAGCCCGCAGTCCCAATGTAAATATGCAATACAATGCAAGGGAAAGTCTCATGTCATAGCCCGTAGTCCCAATGTAAGTATGTAATGCGAGACGTCTTTCAGATATGCGTAATTCAAAAGTTTAGGAAAATAGTTGGCAAATATAGAGTAAATCACTTAAACCAGTTTCAAATAATAGTAACGAGTGGAAAACCGGGTAAAATTATTTGACTTGATAAAATCTTAAGTCACTACTGAGTTAAGCCAGTAATAGAAATAATAGGAATTTAAGATGAAGTATGTCATAGAAGGAAACAATGGAATTAGTGAAAATATCCCGTGCACGTACTCGTCACCTCACTTACACAGGATTTTTATATCAAAAATCAGTAATATAAATGCCTAAGGAAATTCCCCAACACAGAATTAGGCAAGCCACTTACCTCGACTGCGCAACTCAACTCCGTACCACGCTCTTGCCACGAGTATCCAACTTCGGATGGCCCCAATATAATAAATTCGATTGCATAATGTAAATAACACTTCAAGAAATCAAAATATCTAATTAAGTCGAAGCTAGTACACGAAATTAGTACTCTGACCAAAACGCCCCTCGGGTCCACGTCTCGGAATCGGGTAAAATTTACTTTTCCCGAATCAATATTCACTCATGAGTCTAACCATATGTAAATCTCTCAAATCAGAGGTCAAAACCCCAAAATTCGGTCTATGAAATTTCTTCCCTTTTCCCCATTTTCTACTCAAGAAATTCGAAGTTAAAGGTGGAAATTAAGATTAGATTCATGGGAATTGATCGATATAGGTTTGGAATCACTTACCCAAATTACCCAGGTGCAAGAGTCTCCAAGAATCGTCCTTCCCGAGCTCCAAAATTCGAAAATGGTGAAAAATAACTTAAACCCTCGGCATTGGGTTTTAATAATCTGCCCAGGTAATTGTGCTATGCCTTCGCAGAGGGGCCACCGCGAACGCGAAGAGTAAAAATCTATGGCCCAGAAAATGGCCTACGCGAACGCGGAGTAGGTCCCGCGAACGCGATCAAATGATTTCCCAACCCTCTGCGAACGCGGTCAATGCCTGCGAACGCGAAGGGTTATGACCCCTACCCACTGGGACCCAAACTCAACTCTATGCGAACGCGATGGGACCCCTGCGTTCGCGATGAAGGACTTGACTAAGCTATTGGAACGTGTTCAGCTAACCGCGAACGCGAAGAGAAAAATCCCTGGAGCCCAAAAATAGCCTATGCGAACAAGGCCACCCCTTCGCGAACGCATAGAAGGAAACCAACAACAGCAAAATCTGGTGCCTTTCTAAGTCCAAAACTAACCCGTTGAGCATCTGGAACACACCTGAGGCCCCCGGGACCCCAACCAAACCTACCAACGGACCCAAATACCTCATTCAAACTTGGTCGAGCCATAAAACACATCTCATAACATCAAAATCATCGATTATGCATAGATTCAAGCCTATGAACTTATGAAATTTCAAGAATTCACATTCGACGCCGAAGCACGTCTTAACCCGTCTGAATGACCTCACATTTTGCGCACAGGTCATAAATGACGTTATGAACCTGCTGTCACTTTCGGATTTCCATTCCGAGTCCAATATCAAAATCTCACCAATCGGCCGAAATCGCCGAAATTCTAACTTTCGCCAATTCAAGCCTAAGTCTACACCCGACCTTGAAAACAAAATCCGAACACGCTCCTACCCCCGAAATCACTCAAGGGAGATATTAGAGTCAATGAAATTCCAGTCCGGATCCGTCTTCCCACAACTCTAGCTACGGTCCAAAATCTAAAGCTAAAATTCACCTTAAAGGACTATGGGACCAAAATCACCCGGAATTTTGCCACTCAACGCTGCGACACGTTCCATTAACATAACAGGACATGGGAGAAGCAGTTATTAGGGGATCGGGGCGCTATCTCTCAAAATGACCTACCGGGTCGTTACACTTCAAGTATGAGTCTGAAAGAAAAGTACATCTGTCGAGAAGAGAAATAAAGTAGAAATGTAAAGTGTGGGAGGGGACGCCAGGGCCTGCGGACGCCTGCAGGACTACCTTGGGTCTCCTGGACGATATCTACAACCGACCTCTCGACCAGCCACAATCAACTCCAAAATCTGCACAGAAGTGCAGAGTGTAGCATCAGTACAACCGACCGCATGTGCTGGTAAGTGCCAAGCCTAACCTCGACGAGGTAGTGACGAGGCTGCGGCGAGGCGTTTACAATATAACCTGTATTCAGTTTATAATAAATCAAACAGGAAATGTGAAATAAAATAGAACAGTAATTTGCAGTAATTAGATATGGAATCCAGTTATCTTGCTAGTACTCAAGTATACCCATTCCTTAAGGAAGTTCAATGCTACATAATGAAATCACAGTAGAAGCAGTATAAATAAACAACCAAATGATGCGGCGTGCATCCCGATCCCACCATATAATCAGTAACAATATGAACATTCACCCTTATTCCTCATGTTGCAGTGTGCAACTCGATCCCACATGTCCACCCTTATTACTCCTCAATATATATCATCATTATCTGTCCTGTTGCGGCGTGCAACCCGATCCCACCTATCCACCCTTATTACTCCTTGTTACGGCGTGCAACCCGATCGCACCATAATCAATCACACCATAAGAACAGGTACTTCACAAACTAGCTCAAGACCTTTCTCAAGACCTA
This sequence comes from Nicotiana undulata, assembly GCA_005239495.1. Classification (NCBI taxonomy): domain Eukaryota; kingdom Viridiplantae; phylum Streptophyta; class Magnoliopsida; order Solanales; family Solanaceae; genus Nicotiana; species Nicotiana undulata. The sequence goes on from ML245520.1 coordinate 15,066, forward strand.
TGCCTCAAACCAACGCAAACGGGAACCATAAACAATTATGATGCTTCACCAATAAATATTACACAGCGAACCCAACAAAAGTGTACCATGAAACAAAAATAATCCAACGCAGACTAATAAGGTGATACCATGAACTACGGAACAATTAATGTCTTCAACAATAAAAACAACATCTAACAAGAAGCAATTTGAATAATCCAACTTGCTCTTGAAAAATCTCCTAAAGGGTTTGGGGTGTTTCGAAAAGTTGAAAAATGGGGAAAATCCCGTCTAATTACCCAAGTTATCAGTTGCGGATGTCGTATTTGCGACCTGAGCTTCCAAATGCGAAGCTCGCAATTGCAAAGAAACTATCGCTTTTGCGAAGCCTTCACAACTCCTGCTGCCTTCGAAAATGTGAGGAAAGAGTCGCATTTGCCACAACTGGTCCCTCCCAAATGCGAGTGGAAGTCCACATTTGCGAACATGCCTTTCCCCAGACCCCCATCGCAATTGCGAAAAAAATCTCGAAATTGCGAGAACATGCTGGCCCAGACCTTCTTCGCAATTGCGATAAATACCTCGCAATTGACAAACCTGCTGTCACGACCCAAATCCGAACTCAGGTCGTGATGGCGCCCAACGCCGGGGTCAGGCAAGCCAACACTTGTGTTACTAACGAGATTACTTTATTTGATAGATTATTCCGAAATTTTTGCCAATCTTTAAGGTTTAACATTGTAAAGTGAAATCGTATACCTTAGCCAATTTAGATCAACACAACCAAAAGGACCGTAGATGCCATATATACAGTGCCAAAATATAATACCTACTACGTATCAAGACCTAGTGTCACAAGTCTACGGGCGGACTAGTGGAATATACAAAATAAAGTGGAATAACGGTGCTACTGTCTGAAGTAAATGGACAGAAATAGCCAAAAAGACAACTCCAAAGTGCTGCTGAGGATCGCCAAGGGGAAAGCAGCACCCTAGAGTCTAGTACAGAGTATGCTCTCAAGATCGCGCTCTGGTCTGATAACCAGATGCACCATCCTCAGAACCTGTACAATTAAGTACAGAAGTGTAGCATAAGTACATATAAACAAATATGTACCCAGTGAGTATCCCATCTAATATCAAAGAAGTAGTGACGAGATGTAGACGTGATACTTACTAGGGCCATGAGTAAATAACAGGGCTAAATAAGACTAAGCAGGGATAACAGTCCCGAAATCACAGAGACATGAAATATAAAATATAAATTTACAACTTACTTACTTTTACCTGTCGAATCACAATAGCATATAAAGAACTATTTCCCTTTCCACATGAAGCATTTTATATAATAACAACAAGATTCTCAATCAAATACACAATACATAGTATGCTGGAGCGTACGGCCGAAGCATCGCGAAAATAAATGTGCACTGCCGAGGGTCGAACAGCTCGAACCATAGATGCATCTATTACCCCGCTCGTGAATCGATCATGCGACGCGGTTTACATAATGATAAGGCTACCCCGCTCACGAATCATACATGTGACGCGGGTGCTCATATACATACACAAAATTATTAGAAATTCAGGCATTTAACAGAGATTATACTTGAAAACAAGAACTTAAGTAATGAAAATAAAACATGACTTCCTAATATCTTCATGCCAATTCAAGAATATTAAGAAACTTAATCATACATTTAGGGATACATGTAAGGCACATAAAAGCATGCTCGTGGGTACCCGACATGACAATAATAGCTGCTACGTACGGACTCTCGTCACTGTGTACGTGCGTATCCCCCACAGAAATTAACACGTAGCATTTAGATCACCTATGGGGACAATTCCCTCTTACAAGGTTAGAAAGGAGACTCACCTCGTGTCGAACCTACTCCCCGGGTCAAGAATGCGCCCGAAACTCCAAACTCGTCACCCAAGGACTCGAAACTAGTCAAATGTTATGTAAATATATCAAATTATACTCAAAAGCACGAAATTTCCCCATTTTACTAAGTCATTTCATCATTCTTGAAGAAATCCCTAAATTCACCCCCAGGCCCGCACGCTCGGATTCCGAAAATTCACGAAGGAAACACTCACCCATATCCTAAGGATTGTCAATACATGATTTTTTACTTGATTTCATAGCTAATTGACGGGTAATTCCCTAATTTTCTCGAAAGCCCTAGGTTACTACCCAATTCTTGAATTTTCACTAATTTAGATGGTTAATTTAACTAATAATTCATGAATTAAACTGACTTTGGGGTAGAATTTACTTACCTCTTAGTGGTTGGATCGTTGAGTCCTTTTTCAAGGCTCTCAAAGTCTTTTAATGGAGGAAAGAATGAGGAAACAATGAAGAATCCCGTGTTTTAAAGAAACACACTGCCTAACAGTGGTTCCGCACTTGCGGCTCAAGGACCGCACATGCGGTCTCGCACCTGCGAGCAAAGGCTCGCACTTGTGGAAATGGACGAGGAGGCTTGGGCCCGCACCTGCGGAGAGGAGACCGCATTTGCGGCTTTGCTCCTGCGGAACTTTGTTTGCACCTGTGAGAAATGGGCTGCACGCTGGTGGTCGCACCTGCGAGGCTGAGACCGCAGGAGCGGTACCGCACCTGCGATTTGGCAACCGCACCTGTGGTCACACCAGAATAGGTGCACCAGCAGCTTTTTCAGCTGGTTTTTGGCCTCGTTCGGTGTCCGAGAGGCACTTGGGTCCACCCGAGCCCCTGTACAAATATACCAACAAGTCCCAAATCATAATACGGACTCGCTCGAGCCTTCGGAACACTCAAAACAACGCTAAAACTCAAAATCACACCTCAAAACCCCTAGAATCAAAACTTAAGAACTTCAAGTTCTTGAATTCGATATCAATGCGCTGAACCGACCAATACTACTCGGAATGACACCAAATTTTGCAGGCAAGTCATAAATGACATGACGGAACTATTCCCGATTCGAAATTCCATTCGGACTTCGATATCATAAAAACACGTTCCAAACCAAATTTCAAACTTAAGGAAATTCATATTTCGATATTGGGCGCTGAAACGCCCCCGGGTCATCCAAAAACCATTCCGAACATACGCCCAAGTCCGAAATCATCATACGAAGCTACCGAAACTGTCGGAACTCGATTCTGAGGTCGTCTACTCAAAATGTTGACCGAAGTCAAACTTGGCCAAAAAGGCCAACCTTAAGGAACTAAGTGTTCCTATACTGCTCTAAACACTTCCAAATCCCGAACCACCCGTCCCCGTAAGTCATATATCACAATAAGCTGCTATGGGAAGTTTCATTTAGGGGAACAGGATCCGATAACGCAAAACAACCGGTCGGGTCGTTATACCTGCTTTGTTCACATTTGCAAGATCATAGGCCTGCGACAGACACCAGAACACCAGCAATTTTCTAGGTTCTAAAATCACTAAGTAGTCTATCCGAAACTCACCCGAGCCCTCGGGGCTCCAAACCAAACATGCACGCAAGTCTAAAAACATCATACGAGCTTGCTCATGCAATCAAATCACAAAATAACTCCTAAAACTACGAATTTAGCACCAAAACTCTTGAAATTTTCAAGATAGTTTCAAAACATCTATTTTCTCAACCAAGGTCCGAATCACGTCAAATCAACTCGGATTTCTACTGAATTTCACAGATATGAATTAAATATTATAATAAACCTGTACCGGGATATGGAACCAAAATATGGGCCCGATACCAATGAGATCAAGCATAATTGTATTTCTTTAAATCCTTTGAATTTCAGTCTAACAATTTTCATCAAAAATTCATTTCTCGGGCTTGGGACCTCGGAATTCGTTCCGGGCATACGCCCTGGTCCCATATTTTATTACAAACCCACCGAGATCGTTGGAACACGGGTCTGGGTCCGTTTACTCAAAATGTTGACCAAAGTCAACTAAAACTCATTTTAAATTTCAAAAATTATTATTTCTTCTATTTTTCACATAAATACTTTCCGTAATTACGTCTGGACTGCGCACGCATATCGAAGAGGATAATTATAATATTTTTAAGGCTAATGAGCGTGGAATAGTTCTAAAATACAAGATGATCCCGGGTCATCACAATTGACTTTTGTTGACTTTTTGAGAAAAGTGTAATGATCATAGCTTTATCTATTATAATTGTTTCCCTATGTATTGTTTGATGATATTAAGTCAATTTTGGTTAGATTTGAGCCGTGTGGAGGAGAATCTTAGGGTAAAAGCTATTTCCAAGGGTTGAGTTGGCCTAGTTGATGTAACTATCTTATCTAACTTTGTGTAGGGAACTACCCCTTAGGATTGAGATTGATTGAGTCGTTTGTGCTATGTGAAAGTTATGTACGCTAGGTGACGAGTGGGTACACGGGTTATATGTGTTATTTGACCAGTTTAGGCTACTTAGACTCTTTCCATGCTCTAATTGAATTGTCACATCATGTTCCAAATTCTCATGGTGAATCTACTCTTACTTGTGTTGGTCTATCCTTACATGCCTTAAATGACTTTGTTAATACTTGTTCGACATCTTACTTGATATTCTGCTCTTATGCTTTAGTTGAACTTGTTTCCTCTTTCACCATTACATATTATCTCTTCAATTGTTGATTACCATTATTTGAATTCATCGTTACACGTTATCTCTTCCATTGTTTATTTATCATTATTTGAAGTCATAGTTACATGCTATCTCTTTCATTGTTGATTATCCTTATTTGAAGTCATCGTATATGTTATCTCTTCCATTGTGAGTTATTCTTATTTAGTATCGTGGTTTCACATTATCTTTTTCATTGTTGAGTTATTGGTGTTGAAGTTGTGAACGTCGTTATCACATTGAGGCAAAGTGTTAATGGTTGAAATACCTTTCTTGTTGAGAAATTTACATTCAATGTTATTGTTGATATTCTTGTACACATTGTGGTTGAACCATGGGCTATTATTGTAGTAACATTGATATTGTTGATAATTGGCAAGTTGTGACATATGGGCACTTGTGGTGTGAGCTGTTATTGTGATGTGGTTTTGATTCGCATGCGGTGGTACATGGATGGGGGTTAACGTGCATGCGGCGACACAAGGTGGGACATATGTGCGTGTTGATTTAAGGGAATTACTTGAAAATATGCGGCGTCATAAGGTGGGCTAAAGTGCGTGTAGCTATTTCGGGAAAATATTTTCAAAACTATCTATATGTAAGGCTCACGTGGCGGTATACTGAAAGATTGTGATTGAAATTGAGAAATGGGAATACGAGGCAGTACCTCGGTTGTGATTCTTATCGTATACGAGGTGGTACCTCGGTTGTGATTATTGTTGTGTACGAGGCGGTACCTCGTCGTTGTTTCTTGTTGTTTATCTCATGTTGTAAAGAGTTATAGGCAGAATACTCCTTGTTGCTTTTATTCTCCCTTGTCTTATCAGTTTGTATCCATATTCGACTTTGGTGGTTCCCTTTAATTTCTTCAATTATGTTTCTCTATGCCTACAAATTCTGGTATTAGTTTATGTTATTAACTCGTTTCGTATCAATTATTTTTCCGAACTCCATTATTTATCGTTATTATATTTTTCATACTGTTCTGGTCTCGTCACTACTCTACATAGGTTAGGCTACTTACCGAGTTTCATTATGGTGTACTCATACTACGCTTCTACACATCTTTTTGTGCAGATCCGGGTACATATGCCATTCGTGGACACTAGAGGTTGATTGAGTAGTTGCCTTTGGAGACTTCAAGATATATCTGCTCGACACCCGCATATGTCACGACCCAGAACCTATGGGTTGTGATGGCGCCGGACACCACTGTCAGGCAAGACGACCCCATAATCAGTTGGAACACCTTCCTGTTTAAAATTTTAGAAATCGAAGCCTTTTCTTGCATTTTCATTATTAAATGAATAAATTTTGTAATTTAAATACGGCAGGAAACCAACTTAATACAAAAATAAAAGAAATACCAAGACATCCCCAGAACTCGGTGACACAAATCCACGAGCAATTTCTAAGAATTTATACAATTACACAACGCTTGTCTGAAAAACAAATTGGACAAAGGCAATAAATATAAAATGTAAGTACACAGAAGGGAGACTCTGGCAGCTACGGAATGCCTCTAGATTAATGCAGCCCGTATAAGTCCCCAAATCGATCACTGTACTATAAGGTACATGTGCAACAAAATGCACAGAAAGTGTAGTATGAGTACATATACATATATGTACCCAGTAAGTATCCCGTCTAAACTCGAAGGAGTAGTTACGAGAGGTCGACTAGATATTCACTAAAGTCCAGCAATATAATATAAAAAGAGATATGGCTAAGGCAGCAGGCATGTGAAGCAGAAATCAACAAGTACATAAGAAAATAATGTAATCCAGATAATAACTGAAAAATGAACAGCAAAGTACCAAAATCTCCTCTTAACCAATACATGCCAATCCAGTTATAAGTGACTCAGAACTCAAGTGATCATACACATACCAGGAAAGGACAACCGGCCGGAGTCATAAGGGTGGTCATAAGGACTGAGGTCATAAGCTACCCACGATCGTGAATCTTACCTGCGACTCGTGTGCTGACTCGATAATGATAAGCTATCCACGATCGCGAATCTTACCTGTGACTCGTGTGCTGACTCGATAATGCATATTCATATATATAGGTTTACGTGTGTACCGACTCAACGGTGAACCCAACAGGACCGTGCCAATACCACTATAGCCAACTGGGATTGAATTCATAATATTTCACCTTTCCATGTCATCTCAACAACAATCACAACTTACATTACATAGAAAGTACAAAAAAGGCACATAAAGGCATGCTCGTGAGTCCTAAAGCTACCTGACATAGCAATATAGTCGCCACGTACGGACTCTCAGCACTTGGTACGTACATGGCCCCCACAACATGTATACTTAACAAATAAGGAACCTATGGGGACATTTCCCCCTTACGAGGTTGGAAAGGAGACTCACCTCGCTTCAAAGTTCCATAACCGGCTTCTAAGCCGTTCCGACGACTCCAATGGATGCACAACGCCCCCAAACTAACCAAACAACGAAAAACCAATGCAATATAATCTAATATTTGCTAAAGATTCAGATTAAACAATTTCCCAGCTCCGCTCAGTGAATTGACAAAAATGCCCTTGGGCCCACGTGCCCGGATTCCGAAATTTCCTGAAGATAAACTCTACCCATAGCTTTACTAGCTCAAATATACAATTTACTCAAATATTCATGCTCAATTCGTGGTTAAAGTCCAATTTACCAAATTTTCTAGGTTTTCTCCCACAAATCTCAATTCCTACTAATTTCCATGTTCAAATCTATGTACAACCTTGTATTTAACTCAAAAATGGAAGGAATTTACTTACCTAGTGATGCTTGGTGAAATTCCTCTCTTGAAGCTCCTCCAAAATCGCCCAAACCAATAAAGAAGTGAAGAAATGACCAACAAATCTCGGATTTAAAACATTCTGCCCAGGACATTTTCGCACCTGCGGAAATTCGATCGCAGGTGCGACTCTTACTCATCCCAGCAAAATCTCGCACCTGCGACCTTTCGTCTGCATCTGCGCCTTCGCAGGTGCGGAAATAACCTCGCACCTGCGGTCCTCATCCCAGCCAGCCCTACCTCGTACATGCGGCGTCCAAGACGCTCCTGCGGCTCCACACCTGCGGCCAAAGCCTCGCAGGTGCGGTCACACCAGACACCAGCAGCCTTCAGCTCTTTTCCAACTTCAACTTTGATCCGTTAACCACACGGGATCCACCCGAGGCCCCCGGGATCCCGTCCAATTACACCAACATGTACCAAAACATAACACGGACTTGTTCGAAGCCTCAAATCACATCAAACAACATCGAAACGATGAATCGCTCTCTAATCCAAATCTTTAAGACTTAAGAAATTTCAACTTCCACATCCGATGCCGAAACCTGTCAAATCACGTTCGATTGACCCCAAATTTTGCACACAAGTCATATTCGACATTACGGACCTGCTCCAACTTCCAGAATAACATTCCGACCCCCATATCAAATTTTTCACTTCCGGTCGGACTCTTCAAAAACCTTCAATTCTCTATCTTTAGCCAAATGACTTCAAAATGACCTCCGGACATACGAATTCACTTCTGATCACGCTCCCAACTCCAGAATCACCATACGGAGCTATTCCCAGACTCGAAATCCCAAACGGACATCAATATCATTGAAATGCGCTTCAAGCCAAACTTAGAAAATTTCTTCGAAAATGCTGACTTCCACAATATACACCGAAACGCTCTCGGGTTATCCAAATCCCGATCCGGACATACGCCCAGGTCCGAAATCACCATACGAACCTCCTGAATTTCGACTCTGACCATACACACAAGTCACAATACCCGAAATGAAGTTGTTCATGACTCCCAATTGTTGAACGACGCGCTGGATCTCAAAACGACCGGTCGGGTCGTTACATTCTCCCCCACTTAAACAGACGTTCGTCCTTGAACGTGCCAAGAACAGCCCCAGAATTATCTAAAATCACTGTTTAACACCTCGTGCACCTGCACATGCTACCACAACCAAGTTGAGCATATTAGGTTGATAAACTCTGAAGATATTCCCTTTTATCCATATAATAGACTCAGACCCTAGTTCCAACATTTGAAATTCCCTACCATGCCTATTTCTAATATGTGAACACCACGTCAACTACCACACGAGGCACCAGAACACAACTGCGTATCTTTCCTGAATCAGCACCATACACTGCATAATCCATCATCTGACCACAATGACGCTCTCTGAACCTTATTAGCCAGAATTCTACGAATTTGATGCTCTCAAAGCACCTTATAAGATACACACATACATCCTGCTATAATGCTGACGATACCAGCACAACGGAGGAAATGTGTAGAAATTCCTAACCAACTACAGAGTCAACTAAACATTGAAATCCTTTCTCCTGACTAAGATCATCATCTCATTACAACCAATGATAGTGATTGTCCTGTAATATACTTGCATAGTCTTATCACACCGATCCCAGATTTATAAATTTCGTCTCACCCAGTATGAACTGCTCAGATAACCAATCACCCCAGACATAACCAACAGTCTCACACGATGCCACAATACGCCAGTAGGCTACAATTCGAACACGACACATAAGGAAATGACATCATAAAGGGACTACTCGACTCGCTTGTAAATATGAACTTCCCTTAGAGAAATAGGACGTAAAACACAAGAAAATAATTATGGGAGCCTTGCTCCACATCACACTGTTGCGGCGTGCAACCCGATCCAAATAACATACCCGTGGCGGCGTGCCACCCGATCCCATCATAAGATTTACATAAGGAAATATACACAGAGCTGAATTGCTCACTATTACAAATCACTGAATATCGGTCACAAGCACGCTAAATGCATAATACCATTCTGGGGAGACTGATAGAGCCATATGCTACAAAAACTCCAGCACGACTGAGGTGCGATATATAATCTGAATCTCAGGAGCCATCCTGCTCACATAACCTCGTCACTACGCGGAACCTCAACACATAAGAAATTATCAAGCCGTTTCACAACACACACGGCACAATCACAATATCACATGAATTTGACGAAGACGGGACAACACATGATATCCCAATACCCCTCCTTGAGGAGTGCCATACTGAAATGAACATTTCTGACTCGCATGAAGCCCAAAATCTTGTTTAAATCCATTCACTCACTTCAAGTTGATTCTGCTCGCATTGAACTAGGCTGATAGCCTTACCTGGGTCCAAACAACCCGCTTCCTTTTTTTTTTCTTATACACACGAGGACAACCATCATAGCCGAGATAAACACCCCACAATCAACAACCAACTGAGTCGAACGCCTTACATGTATAAATTCTCAATTAAGCAATATTACACTCCTTTATACTTGGTCTAATTCTTAACCAATCGGGTGACTACATGCCACACTTATGCAATCTTCCCGCGGTCATGCTCCCACGGCCTTCCACACAAGGTAACAAGTATGTACATCCATACCACCGACCACCCTAAGGCTGTAAAACAATTCAAGGACCCGTAACCAGGATACAAAGCCTCTTTCACCAAACACCGAACTCAGATGACACTGAAGACAATATCCAGTTTATTCTAATCATTTAAATCCTTTGTTCTTGCTCCTCCGAGCATCATGACATCCTTGTTAACACCGAACCACAAATCTCGATTCTTACGTCCAGTTACATACTGCTAACTGCACCTAACATGCCAATATGAAATAGTGCGAGAATTCCGCCATAACTCCTGAACCAATATTAGGGTGAACACTCTATCATATGTAGCCTTTACTTACCTCAATTCCTGAGAACCATAACAACACATAAGTGAGTTCTCACCCTCACAATACATGCAAAACCTTAAGTAGTGGACTGAACCACCATAACCTTCTGGGATTCGTCTACACCTGACAGGCCATGACACTTGAATGCTTTCGACTGAAATCTATTACGATGGCCGACAAGCCCTACACACATCTGTACAAACCATACACATACTCAATCATACTGAAGGAACTGATCACTGCCGAACAGGTGTCGTTTCAACCATGGCTATCCAATCTATCTTCTTTCCACTCATAGCAACTCAATCCTCACTCATCCCGAGTGACCTTGATTCACGAGACCATGCTGCCTAAATCCCGCAACCCGTCTCACAACCTCTTGATAATATTTCTACAACCCAGAGTTTATTTCTCTCACTCCTCCAATACTATCTTGCGTGCTGAAATAACATAGGACACTCCAACCGTTTTCCTTCTCCTCAGGGATTATACTGCAAAGGCTCGATTCTTAATCACACTGCTGCCTGAAACCCTTAAACACCGCAGTCTCTAACTTTCAAATTCGCTAGGACCGCTACTGAGAGCCACCCACTCCGACTGGCCCCGAATACAATCAACTCCAAGGCTCTTCTAGCACATTAACACGCTCTCAATGAAGCACGTTACTGAGTCACTTCTCTTACAACTTGCCTATGCCTTAAGCACAAATTCTTAATCTTCCACAGCCTAACCCTGGTCCAATAGGACCAACTTCGCACATTTGCTCATATGCCATGCTCGATTACCGCTTTACTCATTTCTCTTAGCTATAACAACTTGACGATACACCAAAAATTCCGCAATCCCATGAGGACGCAACCCTACAACCCAACTGCAGGTGGTGGGACTCCCCCACTTAGCCCGAAGCTACACCCTGCACCACTCCAGACACTGTTGAGACCTGTTCTTCTTGTTGACATGACCTTGCTCAACCAATCCGTCCAATTCTTCCGAATTTCCCTTTTAGCATTCCCCAAATACTCAATTCTCTAGCACCATTTATACATTCTGCTTCCTACCGACTAGCCACTAGGATCCTTCACTGAAACTTGCCAACCCCACAACCGCTATCTTACTCACAGAAAATAACCCACCTGTGGAAATGCACCAACCGACACCTTCCACTACGCTGGGAGGCACACTTTTTATGACATCGAGACCCCCATCCTAAGCTTGTCCTCCTTCACCGAATTGACTAGTTCGTCCGCTCCCCATGGACATCCACTATGCGCGCGACAACATCTTCTGATTCCAAGCTATGATGCATCCTTATTCATCCCTAACAACTCCTCTCTGTGGCATCTAACCTTCCGCCGAACAACCAACATTCCGGTTTAAGCTCGTGGACCTACTCCCTGTCCACAAAATTTCTCAAATTACTTCAACTCCTCCTCAAGGCAGGCAACCGCCTTACCACTAAACTCATAGGCTATACTGCCACTTCTTACTTAGTTGAACTCATTCCTTTAAGAAATTACCCGACCTCCGTCTCTGACGCCGGGCGTTTAGAGATTTAGCCGCTACCTGAAACTTCCCACATGACTTCCTTTCATCGCATGCTTCTCAATTGCGGCCTCAATTCAATATCATTCTCCGTAGCTCTTGAACCACCAGATCACCACGACTTCAAACTCTCTGATGATCATATTTCTTGAGTTGCCTTCATTAGAAGCGCTCATTCCATACTTTAACCACCGCACACCTCGGTCTATAACAGTTGCTTCTTCAACACTGCTTCACAACACTCTATCCCAATACAACCGAAGAGCTATAGAACCGGCGAACTTAACACGTTCTATTCGAGCAAACATCGGTACCACAACACGGGTGAATACTCCAACTTGCTCGATAACACCAAGCTTCATTACTTTTATCACCCAAAACCTGACCATTAATAGTTCAATCTCATTTCCTCCGCCGGAACTAAAATGCTGAAATCTCGAAATCACACTCTGAAGAGACCTCCCTTCAAGCCATTCATCACCCCCAACACATGGGAAAACATTCTACCTCCATATCAACATCGCACGATAACCAATCAAAACATCATCACTATCCGAGCATAGCCTCAAGGCTCTCAGAAACACAGCTACTGAGCTGAAATAACATCATATTCTTCTGTAGGGCAACAACAACAGTCCATTAGACTATGCATGGAAAACATCACGCACCGCATCTGTAGCCCCATTACAATTCCTCAAACTCTCGATTATAGGAAGCGCTTCACGACGTATAAGATTGAGTGGGAAGAAACATAGGCATAAGCCTGAGAGGAATCAAATCGCACGATAAGATATTAAGAAGGGAAGTACTCCTAACAGCCCTGCAGCCTCTCGAAGATAAGTACAGACATCTCCGTACCGATCCGCAAGACTCTACTAGACTTTCTCATGACTCGTGAGACCTACGGGAACCTAGGGCTCTGATACCACGTTGTCACGACCCAGAACCTATGGGTTGTGATGGCGTCGGACACCACTGTCAGGCAAGCCGACCCCTTAATCAGTGGGAACACCTTCCTGTTTAACATTTTAGAAATCGAAGCCTTTTCTTGCATTTTCATTATTAAAAAAATAAATTTCGTAATTGAAATATGGCAGGAAACCAACTTAATACAAAAAAAAAAAATACCAAGACATCCTCAGAACCCGGTGACATAAGTCCACGAGCAATTTCTAAGAATTTATACAATTATACAACGCTTGTCCGAAAAACAAATTGGACAAAGGCAATAAATATAAAATGTAAGTACACAGAAGAGAGACTCTGGCAGCTGCGGAACGCCTCTAGATGAATGCAGCCCGTATAAGTCCCCAAATCAATCACTGTACTATAAGGTACTTGTGCAACAAAATGCACAGAAAGTGTAGTATGAGTACATATACATATATGTACCCAGTGAGTATCCCGTCTAAACTCGAAGGAGTAGTGATGATAGGTCGACTAGATACTCACTAAAGTCAAGCAATATAATATATAAAGAGATATGGCTAAAGCAGCAGGCATGTGAAGCAGAAATCAACAAGTACATAAGAAAATAATGTAATCCAGATAATAACTGAAAAATGAACAGCAAAGTACCAAAATCTCCTCTTAACCAATACCTGACAATCCAGTTATAAGTGACTAAGAACTCAAGTAATCATACACATACCAGGACAAGACAACCAGTCGGAGTCATTAGGGTGGTCATAAGGACTGAGGTCATAAGCTACCCACGATCGTGAATCTTACCTGCGACTCGTGTGCTGACTCGATAATGATAAATGCATATTCATATATATAGGTTTATGTGTGTACCGACTCAACGGTGAACCCAACAGGACGTGCCAATACCACTATAGCCAACCGGGATTGAATTCATAATATTTCACCTTTCCATGTCATCTCAACAACAATCACAACTTACATTACATACAAAGTACAAATAAGGCACATAAAGGCATGCTCGTGAGTCCTAAAGCTACCTGACATAGCAATATAGTCGCCACGTACGGACTCTCGTCACTTGGTACGTACGCGGCCCCCAAAACATGTATACTTATCAAATAAGGAACCTATGGGGACATTTCCCCCTTACGAGGTTGGAAAGGAGACTCACCTCGCTTCGAAGTTCCATAACCGGCTTCTAAGCCCTTCCGACGACTCCAATGGATGCACAACGCCCCCAAACTAACCAAACAACGACAAACCAATGAAAATATACTCTAATATTTGCTAAAGATTCAGATTAAATAATTTCCCAGCTCCGCTCAGTGAATTGACCAAAATGCCCTTGGGCCCACGTGCCCGGATTCTGAAATTTCCTGAAGATAAACTCTACACATAGCTTTACTAGCTCAAATATACAATTTACTCAAATATTCATGCTCAAATTCGTGGTTAAAGTCCAATTTACCAAATTTTCTAGGTTTTCTCCCACAAATCCCAATTTCCTACTAATTTCCATGTTCAAATCTATGTACAACCTTGTATTTAACTCAATAATTGAAGGAATTTACTTACCTAGTGATGCTTGGTGAAAATCCTCTCTTGAAGTTCCTCCAAAATCGCCAAAATCAAAGAAGAAGTGAAGAAATGACCAACAAATCTCGGATTTAAAACATACTGCCCAGGCCATTTTCGCACCTGCGGTCCAATACCCGCACCTGCGGCTCAGCACCTGCGGAAATTCCATCGCAGGTGCGGCTCTAACACTTCCCAGCAAAATCTCACACCTGCGACCTTTCGTCCGCATCAGCGCCTTCGCAGGTGCGGAAATAACCTCGCACCTGCGGTCCTCATCCCAGCCAGCCATACCTCGCACCTGCGGCGTCCAAGCCACTCCTGCGGCTCTGCACCTGCGGCCAAAGCCTCGCAGGTGCGGTCAAACCAGACACCAGCAGCCTTCAACTCTTTTCCAACTTCAACTTTGATCCGTTAACCACTCGGGATCCCGTCCAATTACACCAACTTGTCCCAAAACATAACACAGACTTGTTCGAAGCCTCAAATCACATCAAACAACATCGAAACGACGAATCGCTCTCTAATCCAAATCTTTTAGACTTAAGAAATTTCAACTTCCACTTCCGATGCCGAAACCAGTCAAATCACGTCCGATTGACCTCAAATTTTTCACACAAGTCATATTCGACATTACGGACCTGCTCCAACTTCCGGAATAACATTCCGACCCCAATATCAAATTTTCCACTTCCGGTCGGATTCTTCAAAAACCTTCAATTCTCTATCTTTAGCCAAATGACTTCAAAATGACCTCCGGACATCCGAATTCACTTCCGATCGCGCCCTCCCAACTCCAAAATCACCATACGGAGCTATTCCCAGACTCAGAATCCCAAACGGACATCAATATCATTGAAATGCGCTTCAAGACAAACTTAGGAAATTTCTTCGAAAATGCTGACTTCCACAATATACACCAAAACGCTCTCGGGTTATCCAAATCCCGATCCGGACATACACCCAAGTCCGAAATCACCATACGAACCTCTTGAATTTCGAATCTAACCATACACACAAGTCACAATACCCGAAATGAAGTTGTTCATGACTCCCAACTGCTGAACGACGCGCTGGATCTCAAAACGACCGGTCGGGTCGTTACAACATACCTCGGAGTCCCCTTCTATTTTAGTCATTCTACTGTTTACTTCTTGTTTCAAACAATATTGTATATTGAGACTATTAGTACTTTCTTGTAGAGCTTATGACTCCGTTCCACCAGGTTTTAGGGAGAGGGTTGGCTATTGAATTGTTGAGTTTATTATTATAGCGTGAAGGTTTTATTTGAAGTTTTAGTAGTATTTCTGTTATTTCTCTATGCATCTTAGTATTACCTAGTCGTAGAGACTAGGTGCCACCACGACATCCTACGGACAGAAATTGGGGCCGTGACAGCTCTTAAAAAATGTAATCCTAAAATGTCGGGTACAATGTAAACTTTCCTTCTCTCTTTTCTTCTTTCTATATTATATAGATATGTACAACTTTTATCATCAATTTCCTTTATTTCTTTATCTAAAGTAAAGGAAGGGCTCAGAAGAGCCAAGAATATCAAGAAAAAAAAGGAAGACCTCTTTTGTTTGTCTTGATTTTGTTCGAAAGGACCCTCTTATTCTCATGGCCTAGTCCGGTCAGTACCCAGTCGGGCCTCTTTTGTTCCAATAAATTTGAATTTGAAAACCAAAATGCCTGTTATAGTTGTAATATTTCATTTTAATTGAATAGTTAATATTCAAGCAACAAGAAAAAATGCCCATTTTTTGTAAAAGTAAAATAAAATATATAAAATAGAAAATTCGATCAAAATAAAAGTCTCATTTCTCTTTCTGCTTTTTTATTTTATGTTTACCATCTTGCTGGACTAAAAAAAAGAAGCTTTCGAGTATTCCACAATGCATTTTTACGTTATGATTTTAGTAGTTTTGACGATATGTTCCCCTGTTCGACAAAAGTTGCATTTGTATACAATAATCAGATTGTAGCAGGTATAGTTTAGTGGTAAAAGTGTGATTCGTTCTATTATCCCTTAAATAGTTAAAGGGTCCTTCGGTTTGATTCGTATTCCGATCAAAAACTTTATTTCTTAAAAGGATTAAATCCTTTTCCTCTCAATGACAGATTCGAGAACAAATACACATTCTCGTGATTTGTATCCAAGGGTCATTTAGACATTGAAAAATTGGATTATGAAATTGCGAAACATAATTTTGGAATTGGATCAATACTTCCAATTTAATAAGTATGAATAAAGGATCCATGGATGAATATAGAAAGTTGATTTCTAATCGTAACTAAACCTTCAATTTTTTATTTGTAAAGAAGAAATTGAAGCAAAATAGCCATTAAACGATGACTTTGGTTACTTGAGACATCAACATATTGTTTTAGCTCGTTGGAAACAAAATCCTTTTCCTCAGTATCCTATTAAATAGAAATAGAGAACGAAATAACTAGAAAGGTTGTTAGAATCCTCCTCTTCTAGAAGGATCATCTATAAAGCTATTCGTTTTATCTGTATTCAGACCAAAAGCTGACATAGATGTTATGGGTAGAATTCTTTTTTTTCGAATTTTGTTCACATCTTAGATCTATAAAAATTGACTCATCTCCATAAAGGAGCCGAATGAAACCAAAGTTTCATGTTCGGTTTTGAATTAGAGACGTTAAAAATAATGAATCGACGTCAACTATAACCCCTAGCCTTCCAAGCTAACGATGCTGGTTCGATTCCCGCTACCCGCTCTATATCTATTTATTCTAAATATTTTAATCTATTCATTAAATCAAATTTAGTTTATTAGTATTAGTACACCATTGAATATAATTTGCAAAAAATGATTTCACATCCGATTCTTTTTGGGGGGGTTTTCAAACAAAAAGTGAAAATACGAAAAAAATAAATCAGAATGAAAAGTGTCCATTGTCTAATGGATAGGACATAGGTCTTCTAAACCTTTGGTATAGGTTCAAATCCTATTGGACGCAATTTATTTCCATATATATTTTTTGTTAGATTTTGATAGCAAGAAAGACAGTTTGAATATTTGAATCCAAGACGCTCGATTCCTTTTTTTATTAAGATTAAGCCAAAAGTGATCAATATTTCTTTTTGCTTGTTCCTGAAGTATAAAACGGTCCATTTGTTCCTGAATAGCTTATTTCATTAGGGCTTCTGCTTCCTCGGTAAATGTCTTGGTTGAAGATATGATTTCTTGGAACAGAGGTTTATTAAATTTTAAGTAAGTACGTAGCTCAACAAGAAATTTCCGTACCTGTCCAACTTCTAATGAATCAAGATAGCCGTTTGTTCCGGTATAAATAGTCATTATCTGCTCTTCTACCGTGAGAGGAGCTGATTGGGATTGTTTAAGCAATTCACGTAATCGTTGACCTCTTGCCAATTGATTCTGAGTAGCTTTATCGAGATCAGAAGCAAATTGTGCAAAGGCTTCTAATTCTGCGAATTGTGCTAGTTCTAATTTTAATTTACCAGCTACTTGTTTCATGGCTTTTATTTGAGCTGCGGACCCCACTCTGGAAACGGAGATACCCACATTAATAGCGGGTCTGATTCCAGAATTGAATAGGTCGGCGGATAAGAAAGATTTGTCATCAGTAATGGAAATTACATTAGTAGGAATATAAGCCGAAACATCTCCCGATTGGGTTTCAACTATTGGTAAGGCTGTCATACTTCCTTCACCTAAACTAGAACTTAATCTAGCGGCTTTCCAAAAGGTGTGAATGCAAATTAAAAACATTTCCTGGATAAGCTTCATGACCGAGCGGTCTTCGTAATAGAAGAGACATTTGGCGATAAGCTTGCGCTTGTTTGGGGGGATCATCATAAATGATTAAAGTGTATCGTTCACGATACATAAAATATTCAGCCAAAGATGCTCCTGTATAAGGAGCAAGGTATTGTAAGGTAGCAGGGGAATCTGCCGAAACATTACATCCGGTTCTTTTTCAGATCTCGCGCATTGTGGGAACTTAATGCACCGGATTGTCCTTTATTTCTACTATCTAATCAAACATCGAAAATGAAGTAAGAAAATCACTTAGTTTTCAAAAGAAAATATTTTCGTTCGAGCCAAAGACGCCCTAAAAAAATTGGTTTTAAAGTACATATGTTAAAGAAATATTAACCATGCGCTATTTTATACACTTTTCTTTGGATAGAGTTGATAGATTAAATACGCCTAAACTTTTTACTAGTTATTAAATGTTATTTTTTGGCAAAGGAAAGTAATATTTATAAGATATTAAATAGTTACAGGCGGACTAGTGTCCATGAGAGTCCTAGTAATACAGGTATTCCCCAGTTGAGCTAGGGTATCAAAAGTTGTAGAGAAAAACTTTCTAGAGATTACATAGCCATGTTTATCTTTATATAGTGTATCAAAAACAAAATTTGGCACCGCCGTTAGGATGTGCAACAGGTTTAGCGTTGTGTGTTTACTTCCATATTGAGCCAAAAGGTGCGCCACTTCATTGCCTTCCCGAAAATTATGATGGAGTTCTGGATTTCCCAACTTCCTCACCAAGTACCTGCACTCAGAGAGTATGTTAGTGAAGGCTGGGTAATCCGTGTATAACAATCTAATAATCTCCGTAGAATCGGTTTCTATCTCCAGTGGCATTATGTTCATGTGATAGGCAGTCTGAAAGCCTACATGAAGAGCCAGTAGTTCCATGTGTGTGTGACTGTGTCCATGCAATACGTTGGCAAACCCAATCACCCAGTTCCCTTGATCATCCCTGATCACTCCACCCACACCTCCATGAGAGACCCTATTCATGAAGTAGCCATCGATGTTAAGCTTAAACTGGCCAGCTGCATGTGGGTGCCATTTGACGTGAATGTTGTGGAGACAAAGGCTACTCGTAATTTTATTAGCTAAGAGATTGAATTCCTGGGTATGCATTATGACTGTATGGGTCCGAACAAGATTGGTGAGATTTTCATGAACATTTCGATTCCTGTTAATCCAAATATGCCATAGTGAAAATGGGAAGAAGTTGATCCATGCCATATGCGGAATAGTAATAGAGGCTTTATTGCTTTTAATTCTTATTATCCAGTGATCGTTGGGGGAGGGCAGGTTGTTCAAATCTAACCCTATAGAATTCCAAAAATAGGAAAACACTTGGCACTCCATGAATATATGTTTCGTAGTTTCATCTCCATTTTTGCATACTGGGCAAATGTCATCATTGGCAATACCAAGCCTATGCAGATAGGAACGAGAGGGGAGCCTATCATGGAGACTTTGCCACAAGAAGAATTTGATTTTGTTCAAGGTGTGGAGCTCTCAGATCCATTGGAATGGGTAATGTGTGTGTTCATTTTGTTGTAGCAGCTTGTCAGTTGAATTTGTCGTAAAAAGTCCATTAGTGTTGAGAGACCAGATAGGGGTGTCTGCACAATGAGGGTTGGTGGGAAAGTGAATGGCCTTGATTTTATTTTTGATATCCTCAGGGATTTTAAAGGAGATGTTAGACCATGCCCAATTATTGTCTTGTCGCAGGGATTCCACTTTAAGATTAAGGTCGGAGTGGTGCAGTGGCCCATGGATAGTGGCACGAAGGCTGTCAAGTTGAGGGATCCAACTGGAGTTCCAGAAGTCAATATGTTTACCATTACCTATTACCCAAGTTAAGCCTTTGGAGCATAGAGCCCAACCACAAAGGATATTTTTCAAGAAAAAGGAAGGTTTTTTTGGATGGTTATCTCTACCATACTTGGTGATTAGGGTAGTGGCCCAGAGGGCGTTAGGTATCATATAGATCCTCCAGGATAGGCTGGCTAATGAGGTTGTATTTTTCTGAGAGGCAGGACGGAGTCCAAGGCCTCCTTGGTCCTTTGGGCGAGTGATGGTTTCCCAGCTCAGGTAATGTAGCTTCTTGTGAGTATTAGTAGAGCCTCATATAAAGTCCCTTTGAATTTTGTCGATTTGTCTAAGGGTCTTTAGAGGGAGTTGGATGTATTGCATGCAATAATTAGGAATGGTATTTAAAGTAGCTTGTGCAAGGATTAATCGCCCCGATGGGGTGACAAAATTGGTTTTTCACTCTGAAAGTTTGCTTTGCATGTTGTCGATGATGAATTGGACAAACGACTCTTTTGGCCTATTATTTAGTATTGGAAAGCCTAGATATTTTCCCAAAGTAGTAGAAGGGCTAATGTCAAAAGTGGAAGAGATGGAGTCCATGAGGGTGGTACTACAGTTGGAGAAAATAATTTTTGACTTGGTGTTGTTGATCTTCTGACCGGAGAGAGCATAAAATTGAGTGAGACAATGGCGAATTGAATTAGCTGATTGGGTAGAGGCATTTGACATAAGCGTTAAATCTTCTGCAAAGAAAAGATGTGAAAATTGGGGGCAATAGGGTTTAATTTTATTATGTCCCAAATGCCAATATCAACTTGGTAGCTTATGTAGGCCGAAAGGAGTTTCATGCAAAGGATAAAGATGTAGGGGGACATGGGATCTCCTTGTTACCTCTGGTAGGAGCAAAAATTTTGTTTTGGCTCCATTAACTAAAACTGCAATGGTAGAGGTAGAGATACAACTCATAATTAGTTTGGAGATGTTTGGAGGAAACTTGAAAAATTCAGGGCTCGATAGACAAAGGACCATTCAAGCCTATCGGAGGCTTTTTCTAGATCTATTTTGATAATAAACTTGCCTTTGGACCCTCTTATTTTTTGGAGGTGGTTCATGATTTCTTGGATAATAATTTCATTATCACAAGGCCTCCGTCCTTTGAGGAAATTGGCTTGGCATGGGCTAATTAAATTCCCTAGTAGCGGCTTCAAACGGTTCACAATGAGTTTAGTAACAACTTTATAAATTGTGTTGCAAAGGCCAATTGGCCGGAAGTTTTGAAGGTTATTGGAATTATGGAACTTAGGAGTTATTAAATGTATTTCCTAATAAATGAAATGAAAAAACTTAAAACGGGCCAAAATACAAATACCTACATCTACAATGATGAAATTATCCTAGTTCGATCCAAGGTTTTGCTGGTCGGAATTGGTTTTATTGGAACTATATTTTATCCGATTTTAGTTTTGCAATCGACTTATTTTTCATCTGTATAACCAGAATTGGAAAGAACAAAAAGGAATGTAACTCTTCTTCTTGTGGTTGTAGAAATAATTTCAATTTTGTTATAAACCAATATAAGGAGAAGAAGGGTATCGCAGAGAAAAGTAGAGAGAGAATTCTTATTGATTTTGGATCAACTACAATGGAATAGGACCCCTCTATTTATAGGGAAAGAGTGACTTAGCCACCAAGTAAAATCTCTAAAATCTCTCTAAAATATAGACATTCACCTTAAATAAAACTCTATTTATAACACTCTCCCTTGAATGTCGACGACAAACATTTTATATCGGTTCCAATATTGTTTTCATAAAGACATAACATAGAGATCTCTTCATTCATATTTTCAGGTACCGGAATCTCTCATGTGATTTTATGAAGTGTTATGTCATGTGATCTTCTAGATCACTTGCCTCCTTATTATGATCATTTTGATCATTTGCTCATCTTCTTTATCAAGAATTCTATTTGAAATTGATTTGTCTATACGCTTTAAGTGTATCATAGACCTTGTCCTTTTAGGACTTATTCTAATAAGAGCATTTGCAGCGAGAATATAGTTATTTTCTTTGGGTCAGCAAATGCGTCTGGTATGCTTTGCAATATATTGCAGATGAATTATCTTTTTATGAAATTCAAGTTCATATTATCTTATTCGAGGATCTAGATATAAAAATGATAATTCATTCCACGTAACTTTTTCTCAATTGTTTATCTTGTCTCCCCTCATGTTAGAAAAACTAACTTTCTGTCACGGCCCAAAAATACCCATTCGTGATGGCGCCTATCATGAAATCAGGCAAGCCACAAATTTCATTTGATTTAAGGTTTCTTTTAGAAAGATCACTATATTTGCAACAAAAGTCTCATTCATAAAACATTTAGAAGTTTAGAAATCAGTAAGACACAAATAAACAAATCCTAAAACTAGTGCCACCGAGTCATGAGCTACTATAACTACAATGTCGAAATACAAAACTGACATAATACTGTCTGAAATAGTAAAATGCAACAGGAAGATAAAGAAGGAGAAAAACGAGGCAGTGATCACCAGTTGTTGCATCGAAGACTCCAAAAGAAACTCTGTCAACAGATCACCAACCGCTACTAGGTCCCGATGTACCTAAATCTGCACACAAGGTGCATGGGGTAACGTGAGTACACCAACTCAGAAGTAACGAACCCAAACTATGGGATGAGAGGTAGTGACGGACTAAACCTCAGTAAATGTAACAAAAACAGTGTACAAAATTTAGGCATGTTGACAGTTCTAACAGATAATGAAAGCAGGATAAGTCAGATATGAACAGTTACCCGTGTATAACTCAGTATACTTTACATGCCAATTTATCGACTGTATGGAAATGCACATAGTGCTCACAACTCTCACATCTGAGTCCACTCAGTAGTGTATATGGCTCTCAGGGCCCAGGGAAGATCCATCCCGGAATATACATAAACACAGGTGACCGTAGTCAATCAGTACTGATGAAGACCAATCCAGCCTCACGGAGAAGATCCATCTCCGGAATACAAACACTCAGACAAGATCCATGTCCAGGGAAGATCCATCCCTCAATATCATTTCTCGCTCACTGGGGGTGTGTTACAGACTCCGAATGGGCTCCTACAGCCCAAGCGCTATAATAAGCCAGATCCAGGCATAATCAATATAACATGTTGCGCCGTGCAGCCGGATCCCACATATGTCTCTCAATATCTGACTCTCGGCCTCACTCAGTCATCACTCTCCAGTCTAGCTCACATAGGCTCACAGATGCATGAAATGGCTCGAATGAATGATTAATGCTCAAAATCAACTATTACCGAGACTGAGACATGATAAGATATGCTATGACAGGACTGAGTACATAACATCAATAAAAAACATTAGATCACAGCAATATATGACCACACGGGTCTCAACAGTATCGGCGTGAAGCCTTAACATAGTAATTAACATGATTTCTAACATGTTCACATTAACCTCATTGATAGAAGTACATATATCAATCCATAAATAACTACTAAAGGGTGCCATGGGATGAACTAGGCAAGAAATCACACGGTGCACGCCCGTCACTTGGCATGTGTGTCACCTAAATTATAATCATATAGCATATAATTCGGGGTTTCGAACCCTCAGATCCAAGTTTGGAAACGTTACTTATCTCAAACCGGTTAAAATCCTAGTCCAAAATGTTTTTGCCTCTTGACTCAGCCTTCAACTGCTCCGAATCTAATCAAAATCACATTTATATCATGAATATATGCTAAAGGGACAAAGCCCACTCGAATATAATCGAATTACATCAAAAATCCCGAAATTGGCCAAACCCGACCCCCGGGCCCACGTCTCGGAATCCAATAAAAATCATGAAATCATAATCCTTATCCTCTCACGAGTCCATACATATCAAATTTACTCAAATTCGACAACAAAATCTCATTCAAAACCTCAAAAATCCATCTCAAGATCACTTCCTCTTTTTCCCAAAAATTTCACCCCAAGTCGCAAATTTGATGATGAAATTAAAGACATAATCATGGGATTTAACCAAAACTAAGTAAGAATCACTTACCCCAATGTTTTCCTTGAAATATCTCTCAAGAATCGCCTCTACCCAAGCTCCAATTCGCCAAAAATGGAAAATGGGATGAAGTCTCATTATTTATAACTTAAAATTTCTGTCCAGGCTGCCCCCGGACTACCCTCTGTCATGGCCTCGATCCTGCCCTCGATTTGACCCCCTCGATTATGAACCTCTTCGAGTATGAACCACCCCGATTATGAACCACCTCGGGGATGAAACACCACGATTATGAACCACCTCAAGGATGAACCACCTCGATTATGAAGCACCTCGAGGATGAACCACCCCGATTATGAACAACCTTGAGCATGAACCACCCCGATTTTTGACAGATGCAGAAAAAACCAGAAAACTCTCACCAGCAGATATCAGCCATCAACCAAAGTCAACAAATGATCCGTTAACAACCAGAAACACACCCGAGGCCCTCGGGACCTCAACCAAACATGCCAAAACATCCCAAAACATCATACAAACTTAGTCGAACCTTCAAAACACTCAAAACAACATCAAAACACCAAATTACACACGGATTCAAGCTTAATGAGAGTAAGAACTTCCAACTTCTATTTTCGAGTCCGAAACCTATCAAATCACCTCCGAATGACCTAAAATTTTGCACACACATCACAAACAACACTACAAACCTATTCCAACTTTTGGAATTCCTTTCCGACCCCGATAGCTAATTTTCCACTGCCGACCGGAAATTACCAAAAACTCAATTTCGCCAATTCAAGCCTAATTCTACTCCGGACCTAAAAACATCATTCTGAACACACTCCTAAGTCCCAAATCACCTAACGAAGCTATTCGAGCCATAAAAACCACACTCCGAGGTTGTTTACCTATAAGTTAACTTCCGGTTGACTTTTCCAACTATTAAGCCAACTTAAGAGAATAAGTGTTACATTTCTCACCAAGACCACACCGAACACGAGCCAATAGACCCAACACTGCATACATGAGCTAAGCAACACATGATAAAGCAGAAACAGGGAAAACAGGGGCAAATCTCATGAAATGACCGGCCGGGTCGTTACATTATCCCCCTCTTAAACAACCGTTCATTCTCAGACGGGTTTAGAAATATGCCTGGGGTCTCAAATAGGTGAGGATATATGTTCCGCATCTCCCGCTCGGTCTCCCAGGTGGCCTCCTCCATCGGCTGCCCTCTCCATTTCACCTTCACTGAAGCTATCTCCTTAGACCTCAGCTTTCTGATTTGACGACCATAAACGGATACTAGATCTACCTCATAAGACATATCACCCTTAAGTTGAACCAACATGAAGTCCAAAACATGAGACGGTTCACCAACATACTTCTGGAGCATGGAAACATGAAATACCATATGCACACTCGACAAGCTACGCGGCAAAGCAAGTCTATAAGCCACCTCTCCAACCCTCTGAAGCACCTCAAATGGCCGAATGAACTGGGGACTCAACTTGCCCCTCTTCCCGAACCGCATAACACCCTTTATGGGTGACACCTTCAGCAGCACCTTCTCCCTAACCGTGAAAGACACATCTCGGACCTTCTAGTCCGCATAGCTCTTCTGCCTAGACTGCATCGTGCGAAGCCGGTCCTGAATCAACTTCACCTTATCCAACGCATCCTGAACTAAATCTGTACCCAAGAGCCTAGTCGCACCCGGCTCAAACCAACCAACCGGAGATCTACACCTCCTCCTATTAAAGCCTCGTATGGAGCCATCTGAATACTCGACTAATAACTATTATTATATGCAAACTCCACGAGTGGCAGAAATTTGTCCCATGAACTCCCAAAATCAATGACCCAAACACGCAACATGTCCTCCATAATCTGAATAGTGCGCTCGGATTGTCCTTTCATCTGAGGATGATATGCTCAACTCAACTTGAGTACCCAACTCTTTCTGCACGACCCTCCAAAAATGTGATGTGAACTGAGTACCTCTGTCCGAAATGATAGAAACGGGAACACTATGCGACCGAACAATCTCTCAGATATAAATCTCAGCCAACCGCTCCGAGGAATAAGTAGTATCAACAGGAATGAAGTGCGTGGACTTGGTCAGCCGATCCACAATAACCCATATAGCATCGAACCTCCTCGAAGTTCGTAGGAATCTAAATACAAAGTCCATGGTGATCTGCTCCCACTTTCACTCCAGAATATCTAACCTCTGATACAATCCACCTGGTCTCTGGTGCTCATACTTGACCTGCTGGTAGTTGAGACACCGAGCTACGAATCCAACAATATCCTTGTTCATCAGCCTCCATGAATAATGCTATCTCAGATCCTGATACATCTTTGCGGCACCCCAATGGATGGAATACCGCGAGTTGTGGGCCTCCTCAATAATCAACTCCTGAAGCCCATCTACATTAGGCACAAATATTCAACCCTACATCCTCATAACACCATCATCACCAATAACTACATCCCTGGAATCACCTCGCCGGACCCTATCCTGAAGAACGAGCAAGTATGGATCATCATACTAGCGCTCTCTGATACGGTCATAAGAGAAGACCTGGAGGCTACACAAGATAATACCCAGTGGGGCTCTGATAGATCCAATCTCACTAACTGGCCTACTAACGCTTGAACATCAAGTGCTAATGGTCACTCTGCTGTAGGAAGATATCCTAGACTCCCCAAACTCTCTGCTTTATGACTCAAGGCATTGTCCACCACATTGGCCTTCCCCAGATGGTATAGAATAGTGATATCATAGTCCTTGAGAAGCTCCAACCATCTCCTCTGACGCAAATTCAGATCCTTCTACTTAAACAGATGCTGCAAACTATGGTGGTCAGTGAAAACCTCACAATGCACCCCATACAAATAATGACGCCAAATCTTCAAGGCGTGAACAATGGCTGCTAGCTCGAGATCATGCACTGGGTAATTCTTCTCATGAGTCTTCAACTGGCGCGATGCGTAGGCAATTACCCTATCCTCCTGCATCAAAACACAACCAATGTCTATCCCTAAGGAATCACAATATACGGTATAGGAACCTGAAGCTGATGGCAATACTAACACTGGAGCCTGTCGCCCCCCCCCCCCCCCCTTCTTTTTCAACTCCTCCTTTCGGATTAGTTGGGATCTTGACATTATTGGGACAACTCGTTTCCTTTTGGGAAAAGGGTATGCAAGGATTCGAAGAGTCGCCACCTAACGAATTTTAAGGTGCGTTAGGGCACCTATTTGGGGTCATTTACAAACAAGATTTAGACAACCAGAGAAAAGGTAAAGGTTTGAAATTACTCCAAGGGGAAGCTGTTACGCACCCCTCAGAGTCCACAACTATGGTTCCCGACCAAACAACTTTGTGAATTTAAGCATGTAGCAAATAGGCAATTAATTGATTAGACAAGTAAAGAGTTTTGAAAGATTCGCAGTCTAAGCACACATGTGTTACAAAAGTTTTGAAAATATTTAATATCTAATTAAGGTTTTTGAAAGAGTTATGATCTAAACATGTATATAAATGATAGGGGAGTCCTAGGTTGTTTGTCATATGGATCACATCAGTACAATACCCAGTAATCACTCCTCACAGAGGGGCTACACGTGGTATTAGCTCACCGGTCATCATATCCTTATCTACCCTTCCCACCCCTTAACGGTTATTAAAGCGAGTGTTGGTTAGCGATCTCTATGGCGTGATGTTACTCGTCCCTTCCTAATGGCCATGGAGGAGTTTAGGACCTCTACCTATAGGGGCAGTTCGAGGAAGACCCTCAAGTTTAAAGGAAAAATACTAAGGCGACAAACAAAACATATAGGACTGCAGTAAGTAAAAGTAGAGAAAAAGCAGATAAGAGGCTCAAGTTTACCTCCACAGATAATGCAAGTAAACAGCACGACTCAAACATATGTAAGGGTAGTATTGTTAATTAGAATCCTAAGATATGGTGTCTAGGTGAATTCAGAACATAAGCAGATATGGTGAATTGTTTTTATAACTCAGAGATGAGTCCTAATCACTTTGCCTACTGATTTTAAAACATGTTAAGCATTTAGGCAGCATACACAAAAGAGGCAGATTTCCAGTTTTAGCAATTTAATTACCTAAGGCTTGCCTAGGCGGGGACAGTGTATACTAATTATCAAAATTATTAGAGGAACTGTTGCAAATTGTTACCTAAACATGCTCTTCTAGGTTGTTCAGAACACAGAATTATTGCCAGTTGTTTTACAGAAACTGAGTGAAGTTGTTTTATACCTTTTACATGCACCAGTAGTTAGACTAGGTGTAGTTGAGCGAATAGGAATGAAATCCTAAAATATGGTATCTAATGCACGGGTATAGATGCAGAATGATGCATATGCAGAATTTCTAAGCAGGATAAATGCATAATAGTTAGGGGTGTTCAAAATCGACCTGAAACCGAAAATCGAATTGAACCAAAGCTTAATGGCTTACTTGTATCGGGTTAATAGTTTAATGGACGGGGAACAGATTGGAATTTTTTTTATTAACGGCTTATCGGTTTGGGGGCGGATTATTCAATTTTCTAAACGGATAATCCGTTAACCCGTTAAGAATATAAAATTTATTTTTATCCATATATATTCTATATTAAATATCAGAAACAAAAAGACAAAAACCCTTCCACTTCTAGAGTCCCAGTACTCTGTCTCTACTCTCTAGTCTCTAAGAATCTAAAACTTAATTCCTAACACCTAATTCCTAAACAATCAAAAAGACAGAAACCCTAAAATCAAACTTAATTCCTAACGCCTACTCTCCTCGTCGACTTCACCAGTCGTCTCGTCTAAAAGACAGCCACCACTCTATTGGACTCGTCGTCTCCGGTCTATCTTGTGACTCGCTGTCTCCGGTATCCCTCTCGTTGTCTCGCCTCTCCCTATCGCAATAGCCAGTAAGCCAGAGCACTAGTCAACAGATGGTAAGTTTCTTTTCTTGTTGATGTCTTTAAAATCAAAAGTGGATGGTAGGTTAAATGGATCGATTGTTATGCATAGGAAAAAATTTTGTTATAGTGGCACTTGCTTCATTTAGCTTGTCTGAACAACGCAATTTTTGGTGAACTTTTTTATGTGATGTATATACAATTAAGTGCACAAATTTCCAAATTTATGGATATTTTGTATATTTTCTGCTTAGTGCAAGTCATTTCATTCCAATATGTAAATCCAGAATGAGCTTAATTTTTTTTCATTTTTAGAAAAAGTAAGGAGCTTTCTATTACAAATTTATTTAAATTGGATTTACAATGTAAATTGTAATTCAATCTTGGCTGAGTATGGTGCTTATACTTTTGGTTGTATGTTGTCGTCTCGCCTCTCCCTCTCAATTCTCATTAGATGGATCATACATGACTGAAAGCGGACCATAACTTTTGGTTAGTCTTAGAGTGTATGTAGCTGATGAAAGGGCTTGAAAATGAGTGTGATTTTACTCCATATTGATAGCCATTGTATATTATCTGTTTGATGCTTTCTTGGCTGAGTATGTTTCAACTTAGAGTTCCTTTTGGTTGGGTGTGAAGAGTTTGTCTTGAATATTGATACAGAGAATATGGAGGAAACATCTCGAATTTTCTTGAATGATCTACTTAACAGAAGTGTAGTTATGGTCTCTAATAGGAGACTTAATGGTGACATAGAACACTGTGCGTGCGTTTTGCTTGAAAAAACTTACAAAAGAGAAGTACATGCAGCTCACAGTACCATACAATCCATATAAAAATTTGCAATATTCCAAGGAATTACAGTCAAGTATTTATATTCATGATAATCTGGTGTTTTTGCTCATTTGTGCTTCTGATTTGGTGTTTTTGCTCTTTAAGTTATGGTCCATTACAACTTGATGTCTTTATTCTCATTCCTTTTCTTTTCTTGTTTGCAGTGACTCATACATGGCTGAAAATATACAAGGTGATAAGGTGATGACGGGGAAAAGTGGAGCTTCTAATTCAAATGCAATAAGCCAAGCTCAAACAACAGAGTCAAATA
Organism: Nicotiana undulata; assembly: GCA_005239495.1. NCBI lineage: Eukaryota > Viridiplantae > Streptophyta > Magnoliopsida > Solanales > Solanaceae > Nicotiana > Nicotiana undulata. Next base: position 45,160 of record ML245520.1, read on the forward strand.
TACCCCAAAAAAGAAGAAAAAGGTATGTTGTGTGGGATCATTTTACAGAAATTACTACTTCTGAAGGGAGTACAAAAGAAAAATATAATTATGCTTTATTGAGTACGTATTTAAGACCAAAGACGGTACGTCGACACTTCTTTCTCATATGCTTAAACGTCCTAAACGCCCTACTATTGTTGATAAAAAACAATCAAATTTAGGCTTTCAATCTGCTCCAGGGGGTAGTCAGGGTGACGTAGTTGTTGTTACTTGGAAATTTGATCAATAAGAATGTAGTAAGGCGTTATGTCGTATGGTAATAGTTGATGAGCTTCCTTTTAGCTTTGTTGAGAAAGAAGGTTTTAGAGACTTTATGAAAGTGGCCCAATCTTATTTTCGGATCCCTTCCAGTAGTACTGTAACTAGGGATTGTTTTGATCTTTTTAATGAAGAAAAGCAAAAGTTGAAGAGGTTTTTTATAGAAACAAAACAAAGCGTATGTATTACCACTGATACCTGGACTTCTATACAAAGAATCAATTACATCTGTATCACTGCCCATTGGATTGATAGTGAATGGAATATGCATAAGAGAATAATTAATTTTTGTCCTATTGTTAGTCATAAAGGCGAAGACATGGAAAATGGTATTGGTAGGTGCTTACGTGAGTGGGGGATAAAGAAGATCTTCACTGTCACAGTTGATAATGCAAGCTCAAATGACGTGACAGTAAAAGAATTGTCTAAGCAATTAACAAAAATGGGAACTAATTTGATGAATGGTACTCACCTTCACGTGAGATGTATGGCTCACATCATGAATCTTGAGGTCCATGATGGTTTAAAAGAATCTTTAGTGTCTATTGAACGTGTTAGGCATGCAGTGAGATATGTTAGGCAGTCTCCTACGAGGTTGAAGAGGTTTCAAGAATGTTTTGATGATGAACAACTCAATTGTAAAAAGAACTTTATGCTTAGATGTTCCAACTAGGTGGATATCCACCTACTTGATGTTGCGCATGGCTGTTGAATTTGAAAGTGCATTTTCACATTATGCTTCTAGTGAAATTGGCTTGAGACATTATCTTGAGCATTCTTATATTGATGTTGGAATTCCTACAGGTGAACTTTTGAGTAGTGATTGGGAGAATGTAAAAAGAATTACATAGTTTCTTGAAATCTTCTATCTTCTTACTTTGAAGAAATCTGGATTACGTTATGTTACATCGAATATTTATTTTCTTGAAATTTGCGTTGTTGCTGTTTATTTGAAGCAATTGATAGCAAATGAAGATACAATTTTAAGTGAAATGGCAAAGAATATGAAAGAAACGTTTGATAAGTATTGGTGTGATCCAGGGAAAATGAACAAGATAATTTTTATCTCATGTATTTTGGATCCACGTTATAAAACGAACCGGTTAGCTATGCACTTGTAAAGATGTTTGGTGTAGATCAGGGGCCAACTATACAAGAAGAGGTGACGAAGTACATGACTTCATTATTTAGTGAGTATGTAAAGTCCAGCTCAAAAGGTGTTTTGCTTGATTCATCTTCAGCTTGTTCTTCATTGGACACTTCGCCTTCTGGGCTTTCTGACAGTCAAGCAAGCACCCAAAATATAGGACATTTAGAATCACTCATGCAAGATATAAAAAAATATAAAAGTGGGAGTGGAGGTGTTGATACTAGAAAAGAGTTAGATAAATATTTAGGTGAAGAAACTGAGGATAACACTAAAGAATTTGATGTTCTTCTTTGGTGGAAATTGAACTCGGATAGATTTCCTTTTCTTGCGGAGATGTCTCGTGATGTATTAGTTGTTCCGGTTTCAAGTGTAGCATCCTAATGTGCATTTTGTACGGGAGGACGTCTTCTTGATTCATTTAGGAGTTCATTAACTCCTAAATTGGTGTAAGCTCTAGTGTGTCTTTAAGATTGGCTTCGAAATGAAAAATTAAAACAACGTATTAGTGTTGAGGAAGATCTTGATAAAATCGAGCAGCTTGAACAATGTAATAATATTATTACTATATTTGTTGTATATAAGTGTTGTTGATATGCTTATATTTATCACGCGACTCATTATTTTAATTTTTTTCTTCAGAATTAGCTAGCAATTGTAATGACCTGGCCGGTCGTTTTGAGAGTTAGCGCCCCGATCCCCTGATACCTTATTCTCCCATGTCTATTTTATGCTATTAGAACTTGTCGGAGCGTTGAGTGGCGTAATCCGGAGTGTTTTTTGACACATAGTCCATAAATGTGGAATTTAGCTATAGAAATTGGGCCGTAGTTAGAACTGTGTGAAGACGGATCCGTAATGGAATTTCGCCGACTCCGTTAGCTCCGTTGGATGATTTCGAGGTTAGGAGCGTGTTCGTAATGTGTTTTCGAGATCTGTTGTATATTTAGGCTTGAATTGGCGAAAGTTATAATTTCGGCGATTTCAGCGATTTTGGCCGATAGGTGAAATTTTGATATCGGGCTCGGAATGGAATTCCGAAAGTGACAACAGGTCCGTAATGTCATTTATGACCTATGTGCAAAATTTGAGGTCATTCGGATAAGTTTTGACGTGATTCGGCATCAAATGTGGATTTTAGAAATTTCATATGTTCTTAAGCTTGAATCTATGCATAATTCAAGATTTTGATGTTATGAGATGTGTTTTTAAGGCTCGACCAAGTTTGAATGAGGTATTAGGGTCGGTTGGTAGTTTTGGCTGAGGTCCCGGTGGCCTCGGGTGTGTTTCGGGTGCCCAAACGGGCATATTTTGGCCTAAGTCTTTTGCTGGTTTTTCTGGTTTTACAGCAGCAGATGTTTGTTCATTGCGATCGCGTAGTGTAAAGTTGTGGATGTCAGAAATTGTGCTTCGCGATCGCACAAGTCCAACCGCGATCGCAGTGTGTTGGGCAGTTAGTCTCCGCGATCGCACGCATAGGATCGCGATCGCACACATGGGATCGCGATCGCATAGGGGACTTCAGGCCTGGGGAAGATTTGATATTTGCTCTACGTGGTCGCGTGAAGCCAACCGCGATCGCGTAGCTTTGAGTATAGAAGGTCCTCGATCTCAAACCCAATGTCGCGTTCGCATTGAAAAACGTTAGGCACGTGGGGGATGACCCATCGCAATCGCGACTGTATGTCCGCGATCGCATAGAGGAAACACCTGGGCAGATTCATTAAAACCCCAATTTGAAGGTTTAAGCCTATTTTTCATATTTTCGAATTTGAGAGCTCGGGAGGGGAGATTTTTGAAGACTTTTGCACCTGGGCAACTTGGATAAGTGATTTCTACCCAACTTAGATCAATTTCTGTGATTCCTAACTTAAATCTAGTCCTTAAAATTCGAATTTGGGAAAATTGGATAAACTTCATAGGCCGAATTATTGAGTTTTTTTTGGGTTTTTGACATCCGATTTGTGATATTCTTATATGGTTAGACTCGTGAGTGAACGAGTTTCCGAAAAATATAATTTTTACCCGATTCCCTGACGCGGGCCCGGGGGGACGTTTTGGGCGAATTTCCTTATATCGCGTATTAGCTTCGAATTAATTAGCTATTTTGATTACTTAAAGTGTTATTTACATTATACAATCAAATTGATTTGATTTGGTCCACCCGGAGTCGGATACTCGTGGCAAGAGCGTGATTTTGGGTTGAGTTGCGCAGTCGAGGTAAGCGGCTTGCCTAACTCTGTGTTGGGGATTTCCCCTTAGGTTGTTTTTGATATTGTTGTGTTATATGAGTGCCGTGTACGTGAGGTGACGAGTCCGTACACGGGCTATTGTTTCTAAAACTCCACTTTTTCCTTGCATGACATAAATTATTTATCCCTATTTAGCTGTTTCTTGTACTAACTGTGTAGTGTAGCTTAGGAATGAGCATGTCTACCTGTCTCACTTGCGTTACTCCTAATTGATAATATTTGTACCATGTTTAGGTAGTTTTATCCGTATTTGTCATGATTTATTTCTGAACTGTTCAATTACACTGTATCCTGTAATCATTGCATTGCATATTTAAATTGGGACTACGGACTAGATTCCGGGAGCTTTCCCCCTGTACTGCATCGCATATTTCTATTGGGACTATGGACTAGATCCGGGAGCTTTCCCCTGTACTGCATTGCATATTTATTATTGAGATATATATTGTGCTGAGCCGAGGGCTCTCTCTTTTACTATTTCATCCAGTTTACTGTTTCTACTGGTTTACCTTTCTTATCATCTATATCTGTTTAGATTTTAATTGTTTTTACTATAAACATCCATTAGAGCCTTAACCTGACCTCGTCACTACCTGACTGGGGTTAGTCTTGGCACTTACTGGGTACCAATTGTGGAGTACTCATGCCCTTTCCTGCGCATGTTTTTCATGTGCATATCCAGGTACCAGTACACAGCATTTTGGCTAGGAGTACTTTAGCAGCTGCTAGGAGACCGCGAGGTAATTCTGCCGCGTCCGCAGAATCCCACGAGTCCCCTTCCACTCTAGTATAGGCTTAGTAGACTTATATACATTTTCCTTATTTCATTGTATAAAGATACATTAGTACGGAGCTTGTGATCTTGTGACATTCCGGGTTTTAGGGAGTGAAAGTTGTAAATGTCGAGCGGTTGAGTTAAATATTTTCTGTTTCCTTTCTATTTCTATTGTTATATTGCTTTATTTTCTGCATGTTTTAGGCTTACCTAGTCGTAGAGACTAGGTGCCGTCACGAGACCGTTCGGAGGGTAATTCGGGTCGTGACAGCAATGGAAAAGACCCTTCCGTAATTTACGTGTAGTGTTAATATATTTGGTAAGAATTCGAATTTAACCCATCAAGGCCTCAAGTATTTGTTGTATATAAGTGTGTATTTACTGTTAATTGAACTAACAGTGGGAAGCATTATTTCTTGACTTCATCCCTTTCGCTCATTTCTTTGTATTTCTCTTCTATTTTTCTATTCCAATCCTTCTCTATAATCTTCTTTTTTCCTTTCTTTCCTTGTTTTAGAAGAAGAAATCACTGAAATTTGAACATTGTTACTCTTTGAAGGTATTGTCCCTATTATCAATAATCATTCTTTAGCTTATGCTAAATCAACTCTCTGTGCTGAAAAAATAAAACTATTTGGAGAAGGTAAAACCAAAATGAAGCCAACCATGGAACAAAACTGATGCTACATTAATAAATAAAAATTGGATTTCCAATGAATATTACAAGAACATGCACCTAGTAAGAATTAGCACATGACTTTAATATTTTGATAGCTAAATGTGATTAGCTTAATGTATATAATGACATGATAGCTCCTGATTGCTACTGTCTTGTAAATATTACTGAAACTGAAGTTGTTGTTCAGATTTAGTGACAGATTAGTTGAAATTGGAAGCTACTATGGATTCTACAGTTTGCTAAGTTGATTTAATATCTTCAGAAACTATGTTTGTGTTAATATAGGTTTTTAATCCTGATGATTTCTCTTGTGTTTTTCAAGTAATTGAAATAGGAGAAGAAGTAGAGATGGAACTGGACAATGTAGCGCAGTTTCGTGGGCAGAAAACAGTTTCGTGGGCAGAAACTATGTTTGTGTTAATATAGGTTTTTGGGATGTAATGTGTTCATTACAAATGCCTACAATTTGCAAATGTGTTCTGCTTTTGTCACAGTAAAGAGATAATTTTCTTGTTTAATGCACGTCTCCAGGTGTCCTTATAAACAAAATGCACATCTCCAAGTGGACATGTATGCTTCCGATAATGCAGTTTTCTAGACTTGTGTATATTTGTTGCAAATACTTAACCTAGTTATTACATACATTTCCAAAGGCGTCTTTTGGAATGAATGAATTCTTTTTGTAAGTTACTGCAGCATAAAAGCTGAAAGGACCTCCAGGGAGTGTTGTGCTTCTAAATCAGCACAAGTCAATATGTTTAATTTATGAAGTTTGTAATTGGTCTGTCTTAATGATTTCTCTCTAGCATTAAAGTCAGTAAGTCACAGATCTCACTTTGATAATTTATAAGTCATTTATTTTCCTATTCTGTTATCAAAGAAAGGACTTATAATTTGTCTTTGCCTCAAGCAACAGTACGATAACCATAGGCTGAATTAGACCGATAAACCGTCCGATAACCGTCTGATAAGAGGTAAACCGATATCAATCCGCCCGATATCTTATCGGGTGGCTAGCGGATTAATAAATTTAAAAGTCGATAACCGATAAGTCGAATCGTTAAGAGTAAATAACCGCCCAATCCGCCCGATAAGCAGCCCTAATAATAGTTACATCATTAGGCATAATTTCAGAAGATGCAAGAGTGACAGTTTATTAGTGTTATCCTAGGGACAGGATTTCTAAGTGCATAATAGTTATGACCTTAGGCAGGGTTTCAGAGTATGCGCAGGTGACAGTTTATTTTTTAGTGTTGTTTATCCTAAAACAGGATTTCTAAGTGTGCATAGCAGTACGAAGCCGGATTGCGGAAGATACCAATTATTAGCATCGTTTATCCTAACACAAGATTTCTAAGTGATAAATGGCAGTACTGAAATAAGATGATGAAACAGTGTTTATAAAGCCTAAAGAGAATGATTTCTAATTCATGGTATGCTTTGCACATGTTAATCCTAAACGTGAGTTCTATTGCGCAAATAGGGAATGTAAACCTAATAGCATGGTTTCTACCCTTTAATGTCTATAACATGCATAGCTACCATTTTCCCTTTTCACTATCCATCCCCAATAGTTGTTTACAAATAATTCTTACATACCATCGCATAAATTACATAAGTGAATATAAAAATAAGAAGTTATACTATAGGGAGCCTACCAATAGGCCCAAGATCTCCAGAATTCTCAATGCCAATAGATGTTTCACAGCCTTTCATATAATCCGGGTGTGTCAAAGTTCCCTAAGGACCTCAAGGGATCCCGGGAAGTGCTCACACCCAGATTTTCATAACCATAATGAGGAAGTGCAGTGTGGAAAGGCCATCTCTAATGCATCAGAGTTCAGAGGGATCTCATGGGGATCCCAAAGAAGTCACACATTAGAGGGGCAGAACCTAAGTTTCTAAGAGTATAGTGAGAGTGTTTGACATAGTTTTGAAAAGATTAAGTAGGAAAACAACTTTTGAAAATAACTTGTTTGAAATAAGATTTGAAGAACTATAGAAGAGTGTTACTTTAGTAAAAAACAATTTGAAAGGAAAAGGGGAAGACAATCAGAATCTCAGGATCAGAACAATACTCATAGAGCAAGGAACAAGAACTAGACAAGTTTAACAGTCACAAGCAGGGAATGAGGGATTGGGGACATGTATGAAGCATATAGGAAAAACCCACAATATGCAGAGTCACACATAGATTTAGAAAAGGGTTCTGGGGTACAGCATGTGTTCAAGACTACATAGTAACATACAGTGCAGATTGTTGTAAACTAGGCATCTAGGAAAAACATAAGTAAAGCATCATGAAAGAGGGAGTATGTCACGACCCAAATCTCGATTCAGGTCGCGATGGAGCCCAACGGCGAGGTTAGGCCATCCAATATAGAAACAGTAAGTGTTACCATTCCCCGTTACGCAAATTTCATCTTTTAACCAATTTTAAACAGATATAAACTTGATAATGGAGGAGATGTGAAATAAAACTACAAGTGCGGAAAATCAACCAATAGGCATGTCGCATAACATATGTACAGCCAACAACCCAAAATATACACCACGTGTGTCCCAGGAACTAGTGTCACGAGTGCCACGGGCAACTACTGAATATACAATGACTACAATATATATACAAGGTCTCAGTCTTAATGCAATAGACAGAGAATATAACAAAAGAACTCCAAGGTGCTGCTAGGAAGTCGCCGGGAAAGCAGCTCACCATGAAGTATGACCACGCTATCAATATCTAGCACCGGCCTGATAATCAGACGTACCAGTCTCCGGACCTGTACAGTCAAGTACAGAAAGAAAAGAAAGTGCAGCATGAGTACATAGTAAATAAATATGTACCCAGTGAGTATCCCGCCTAAACTCGAAGAAGTAGTGACGAGAGGTCGACTCGATACTCACTAAGGTCCAACAGTAATAACATATGATAGAATATAATGAAATACAGTAGGCATGTCAGGGAAATAAGCAACAAGTATATATATATATCAAAAGCAGAAATCCAAACAATTGCTGAACTAAATAATATAGTACTTTCAAGGGTAAGACCACCGAACGATACAATAATCACAAATTCTTAGGTCCGTCGTGGCATACGGCCCGCTCCCATAAGGTACCTTCTACACTCGCTGTGGCGTACGGCCCGATCCTATATTCATTTCAATTTCCTTCCAACACTGTCGTGGCGTACGACCCGATCCCATATATTTCATAATTTCTTAACACTGCCGAAGCGTACGGCCCGATCCCATATACATATCACAATTACTTCTCAACAATGCCGTGGCGTACGGCCCGATCCTGTATATATTCAATTACTTTCAGCACTGCCGTGGCGTATGGCCCGATCCCATATATTTCACAATTTCCTTTCAACTCTGTCGTGGCGTACG
>ML245522.1:0-12293 GCA_005239495.1 Nicotiana undulata
GCCTAGCGGGTTCAACGTTAGGCGCAGTCACGGCCCAAAGGGTGGGAATTTTGGTCGTGACAATTTGTTATTAACTCGATAAATCATTTTTTAAATTTTTTCTGATGTTTCTTAAACTCCGCGCAAAGCAAGGGTAAGTGTACTAGTTCAAAACATAAATGAGATATCAAATGGAAAGAATTAACTTTCTCACACAAAGATGTTCAAAATGCACACAAGTAGTACCATAGGCTTGTGTCACGACCCCAAATCTAAACTGGCCGTGATGATGCCTATCGTGATACTAGGCTAGCCAATCTACCGAAAATGACAAATAAAACTTTTCTCTCAAAGCATAAGTTATCTCATATTCCATTAAGGTTCTACTAGCATGTTCAACAATAAAAATAATCAAGGTCTAAACACAGCCCCAAACATCTGGAGTCAGCCGTCATGAGCATCTAAAGAGTAATGCTATGTGATACCATTTCTTTACTAATAAAGGTCTGGAAATAGGAAAAATCAACAGAATAGGAAGAAGAAAAGGCATGCTGCAGACGCCGAACAACTACCTCAATCGCCGAACGAGCTCCAAAGCAAATGTGAATCAACTAGCGCTCTAACCCGGTACCTGGATCTGCACACATGGTGCAGGGGGTGACGTGAGTACGCCAACTCGGTAAGTAACCATTATAACTAAAGACTTGAGTTCAGTGACAAGCATTTAAATCAGTAAAATCATGCGATAAACAACAGCGAAATAAATATATCAAGTCAAGAAATCCACATTTCGGATCTTTTCATAAAAATCCCTAGTTTCCATTAAATTCTTGTGTAAAAAAATGTTATAGAAGTTTCATTGGAGGCTTAGTGTAATAAGGCGAGTGAAAACAATAGTTTCATAAATATCAGCCCCTCGGGCACAATGTCACTCGCAAATAAAGCCTCTCGGGCAAGCCTCCCAGTCACTCGTGACTCCACTATCATAAGTCAATACTCACACTCAGCACTCTGACTCAACAGGTACAATATATATATATATATATATATATATATATATATATAACTGCTGCGGCGTGCAATCCGATCAACATAATATCCACTGCGGCGTCCAGCCAGATCCAAATCATAGTCAGATGCGCTCACTGGGTGTGTACAGACTCCGGGAGGGGCTCCTATAGCCTAAGCGCTATATCGCTGCAGTGTGCAGCCCAATCCAATATATATCTCGCTGCGGCATGCAGCCCCATCCACATATCTCGTTGCGGCGTGCAGCTCGATCCATATATATATAAATATATATATATATATATATATATATATATATATATATATGATGCTGCGGCGCGCAGCCCAATCCCTAACTATCCTCACAAACCCGGCTCTCGGCCTCACTCAGTCATCCTCACAAGCCACTCGGGAAACTCATTACAAATCTCAGGGACTCAGCCTAACTTACCACAAATCATATGGATTCAGCCCAAATTGTCTTTCAATATTCTAAAATAGGGTGATAACAGTAATAAATAGAGAACAGGTATAAAAAATGGTTGAGTTCATATTTTCTATCAAAAATAGTGTGAGAGTAGTAGAAAATTACCCCTGAGGGTCTAAACAGGTCAGCACAAGGCCCCAAACATGGCGTACAACCCAAAACTTGGTATAATTCTCTAAAATACGGGATATCATATGATTTTAAATCAATAAGCGGCGTAATAGTCGCTACGAGACGGACCAAGTCACAATTCCTACAAGTGCACGCCCACACGCTCGTCACCTAGCATGTGTGTCACCTCATTTATGAAAATAATATGAAATACCGGGGTTTCATACCCTCAGGTCTAGATTTACAATCGTTACTTACCTCAAACCGACCAAAATACTAATCAGCAACGCCTTTTCCCCTTGACTCGGCCTCTGATTGCTCCAAATCTTACCAAAATTTGTCACGCCTCAAAATCGAGGGGCGCGACCGGCGCCTAACCGAGTGACCTGGTCAAGCAAGCCTAATTAGCCTTTCCTACCCGACTCGTTTCTCCCCGTGTTTATAGCATACATTATTGACATGAGTAGCAAGGGATAACTCAAAAGCATATATATATATATTCATAACATTAAGTCCATTTTCAAACATTAGACCTTTTAAAACATAAATACCAATTACAATATTCACGATTTCGATTAAATCCAACATATACCCAAAACATATTCACAACCCACATAAGTGTCTACGGAGCCTCTAAGAGTACAGAGAAATGAACATAGACCAGTCGGCGACAAGNCAAACATTAGGGTTTTTAAAACATAAATACCAATTACAATATTCACGATTTTGATTAAATCCAACATATACCCAAAACATATTCACAACCCACATAAGTGTCTACGGAGCCTCTAAGAGTACAGAGAAATGAACATAGACCAGCCGGCGACAAGGCCCCGACTATACCTCAAAAAGGGACACCATGTACAAAGGAAATCAACATGTAACTACACACGGCCCCGGGAGGAAATGGGGCTCACCAGAATTGCTGAAGGGAGGGGGAGAAAGCACCACTATCGTCGATCGGCGCTACCTGCTACAGTACCACCTACATCAATTTAAAAAGATGTAGCACCCCGGCAAAACGGACGTTAGTACCATTGAATAGTACTAGTATGTATGAACAAACTTCACTCAAGTAGAATTAAACAGTACACAAGTAGAAGACAGTCATGGAAATCAAATAATGTTGCACAGAAATACAGAGAACACAAATGAGAGTCTCACAGTTTCTTATTCCAATTTTCTCATGTTGCGGAGCGCAACCCGATCTCACTGTACAATCATATTTCACCCTTATTCCTTCTCAAAAAACCACCCTTATAACTCCTGTTGCGGCGTGCAACTCGATCCTACCGTACAATCATATTGCACCCTTGTTCCTTCTCTACATACAATCCTTATTCCTCCTGTTGCGGCGCACAACCCGATCCCACCAGACATAGTTTGAATAAGCAACAACTCAATCACAAGAATTTCTATCACCAAGAGTATAAGTTCATAGCAACCGGAGAACCGTATGCAATCAAGAGGCACAATAACCTTTACAAAAATAGTGAGACATGTAAGGTACGCCATAACCATTTTACTTAATTAAATCAATTCACCTTTCTTTCCCATCATGTACTATATAGCCTATGGCACTTGGATACATTTAACAATGTTACACTTTTCATTCATTTAATAGCGATATCCTTTATATCGATAAGTTTCAAACATATGATGAATTTTCACATGATAGGATAAGCATAAAGAATCAAATGTCACAATTTCGAGTAACATGGTGACATGGTAACCAACTAAGACAATCAGAGAACAGAATCTTACACCTCAACTCATTAGAACAATCAATTCAAATCTGATCAAGCAAGGAACTCATACCAAATGCTCGGACACTAGCATGACGATTCTACAAAGATTAAAGTTAGCCACACATACCTTGATTTGGGATTTTTCCTTAGATTCTACCACAATTCACCGAACCTTCTACCACCTTCAATCTAGTTCACACTATGACATATTTGAACTTAGAATTAGGAATGATGATCATGTATTGAACTCACTTGAGCATTCTATCAAACACTAGGTGTCCTCTAGATTAAATGGCCTCTTTTTAGTGAAATATTGCTCCAACCCATTTCCCTTCACTAGATTGTGACTAGTTGATTACATGCATGCAAGATTCCTACCCCCATCTTTATGAACTAACCTATCCATGTTTCATTTTAACAAGAATCTGAAAATTAAGGTTAATGGGATAGAGGCTTACCGTTTGTGGTGAAGAAAATGGTGGCCTACCCGATTAATTCCAGGCATGAGTAGTGATGGAGGATCAAATTGGTGAAAATGGGACTCTCTCTCACTCTCTCTCACTAAAACCCACTCCCACTTCTCTCTACTTTATCAGAAGTTCTTTAAAAATAAGGGTGATGGGTGTAATATTAGGCTGGGGGTCGGGTTTTAAAATTAGTAAGTTAGAAGCCCCGATGCAGGTTTGCGGTCCAGAATGCGATCGCATTCCGGTTATGCGGTCCGCAGACCTGCTGCATTGTTGGCCTTCAGCTGGGCCAAAAAGATAAGGAGTCTTCCCAGGTATGCGGCAACTATGCGATCGCATAGTGCGCCGCATAACTCCCTCCGCAAAAGCTCATGTTCAATTATGCGGCCCGCATACATGAAATGTGATCGCATTTTTGGCCACATAGCTGTCCTCAAAATGGACAGCAATCTGTCCAACTATGCGACCACTATGCGGTCCGCAGACGTGATATGCGATCTCATAGTGGACCGCAGATCTGCACAAACCTGAAAAAATTCTATCCTATAAGTCCTGGGTACTTTTCACTCCAAAAAGGTTCGATTTAAGAATTACTACAGTTATATCAACAGGGGGACCTACCCGCGTATCATTTTTAGTTTAGAAATTTTACGGGTCTTTACATCCTCTCCCACTTAAAATCATTCCTCCTCGAATGAGGATCGGGGAATTACTAGGGTTTGAGAATACAATATGCCAACCCTCAATTTTTACTAACTCCGGTTTTCCTAAATATTTCGCCATAGTTTCCTTTGTTATTAGGCCTATGCACCTGTCAGAGAGCCCCCAAAACACAGTTCAACCAATTCCACATACTTTCAGTTACTTCAACGAATTGCACATCATTCAGTTAACACAATTCACACAAATATGGCACAATTTGAGAAGTCATATGGGAAGGGGGATTAGGGGAGTGGGGTGGCTCTACACGAAATATGACACAATGCAATTACTTAGAGATGACAAAATTCATAAACAACTACCTGACTTATTTAAACAAATGAGGATACTTCTCTTTCATTTCCATTTGCGGTTCCCATGTGGCTTCCTCGACTTGTTGATTCCACCACAATACTCTAACCGAAGCAATTTCCTTGTTTCTCAACTTACGGACCTGCCTATCAAGAATAACAACTGGAACTTCTTCATATGACAACTCTTCATTAACTTCAACGGTCTCAACAGGAACGATGGCATATGGGTCCCTAATCACCTTCTTTAACATGGACACATGAAATACCGGGTGCACTATGGACATTTCAGGGGGCAACTCCAGCATGTATGCCACTTTTCCTATCCTCTGGGCGATCCTATATGGCCCGACATACCTTGGGCTCAATTTTGCATTCTTTCCAAACTGCATGACCCCCTTCATGGGAGATACTTTCAAGAATACCCAACCATCTACTTGGAACTCTAAATCCCTGTGATGAATGTCCGAATAATATTTTTGACGTCTTTGAGCAGTTTTCAACCGCTCATTTATGATCCTCGCCTTCTCCATAGCTTGAGGCACAAGATCCGGTCCCATACGAACCACCCAATCGGAGACCTACACCTCCTACCGTACAAAGCCTCAAATAGGGCCATCTGAATACTGGCATGGAAACTGTTGTTGTAGGCGAATTCTATAAGTGGCAAATGATCATCCCAGCTACCCTTAAAATCAATCACACAAGCTCGTAACATGTCTTCAAGTGTTTGAATGGTCCGCTCTGCTTGCCCGTCAATCTGCGGGTTGAAGGCTGTGCTGAGATTTACCTACGTTCCCAAACCTTGCTGAATTTTCTTCCAAAAGTTAGCTGTGAATTGGGCCCCTCGATCCGAGATAATAGAAACTGGAGTGCCATAGAGCCTGACTATTTCTTTGATATACAACTGAGCATATTGTTCTGCAGTGTCGGTGGACTTGACTGGAAAGAAATGTGCTGACTTCGTGAGCCGATCCACTATTACCCAAATTGAGTCAAACTTACGCGAAGTGCGGGGTAACCCCACCACAAAATCCATATTGATCATCTCCCATTTCCACATTGGTATTTCTATAAGTTGCGCCAACCCATCAGGCCTCTGATGCTCGGCCTTCACTTGCTGACAGTTCGGGCACCTAGCCACAAAGTCCGCCGCACCCTTCTTCATACCATTCCTCCAATAAACCTCCTTGAGATCGTGATACATTTTCGTAGAACCTGGGTGTACGGGATATCAAGAATTGCGAGCCTCTACCATTATCCTCTCCCGAAGATCCTCCACATCTGAAACACATAGTCTCCCTTGACACCGCAAGACACCATCACCATTGTCGAGTGAAAAAGTTGTGGTCCTGTGACTTAGAATTGCCTCTCTTAACCGCGCCAATGATGGATCATTAAATTTCTTTTCCTTGACTTTCGCCACAAGCGAACTTTCTGCTCTATTATGCACCACAACACTCCCTTCGTCTGAGGTACAAACCCCCAGACTGGACAACTGGTAAACCTCTCGAGCCAAAGGCCTCTGACCTGCTTCTAAGTGAGCCAAACTACCCATGGATTTCCGACTAAGAGCATCTGCCACCACATTCGCCTTCCCTGGATGGTACAAGATATTCTTATTATAATCTTTGAGCAATTCCAACCATCTCATCTGCCTCAAGTTTAATTCCTTCTGTTGAATAGATACTGAAGACTCTTGTGGTCCGTGAATATGTCCACATGGACCCCATAAAGATAATTCCGCTAGATTTTCAATGCAAAAACAACCTCTGCGAGCTCTAAATCATGCGTCAGATAATTCTTTTCGTGATTCTTAAGATGCCTGAAAGCATATGCTATAACCTTACCACATTGCATCAATACACACCCAAGACCAACCCTTGAAGCATCAGAATACACCATAAACCCCTCTATATCCTCTGGCAAGGTCAACATCGGCGCCGAAGTCAATCTTGATTTCAATTCCTTGAAACTCCTTTCACAAGCATCAGACCACTAGAACTTGACCGTTTTTCGCGTCAGCATAGTCAATGGGGAGGCGAGGGTAGAGAATCCTTCCACGAACCTCCGATAATATCCAGCTTAACCCAAGAAACTGCGAATCTCTGTCGGGGTTGTTGGTCAAGGACAATCTTTCACAGCTACGATCTTTTGGGGATCAACCTAAATCCCTTCCCTGGAAACAACATGGCCCAAAAAGGTAATTAATTCTAGCCAAAATTCGCATTTTGAGAACTTTGTGTACAATTGGTGCTGATGAAGAGTCTGCAGAACTGCCTTGACGTGATTAGCATGATCTTCCTGACTTCGCAAATAAACAAGGATATCGTCGATGAAAACTATCACGAAAGAGTCAAGAAATGGCTTGAAGACCCGATTCATAAGGTTCATGAAAGCTACTGGGGGGTTGGTTAGCCCAAAAGACATTACCAAGAATTCAAAGAGCCCATACCGAGTCCTGAAGGCGGTCTTAGGAATATCCTGCTCCCTGATCTTCAGCTGGTGATACCTGGACCGCAAATCAATTTTTGAGAAGAACCTAGCACCTTGCAATTGGTCGAACAAATCATCTATCCGAGGCAATGGGTATTTGTTTTTTATTTTGACCTTGTTGAGCTGCCGATAGTCAATACACATTTGCAGCGATCCATCTTTCTTTCTGACAAAAAGAACCGGTGCGCCCCAAGGCGAACCACTTGGCCGAATGAAACCCTTTTCAGAAAGTCTTTCAACTACTCCTTTAACTCTCTCAATTCTGCTGGCGCCATCCTGTAGGGTGGAATATATATTGGTTGTGTGTCTAGCAATACATCAAACCCCAAATCTATCTCTCTATCTGGTTGAATCCCAGGAAGCTCATCCGAAAAAACATCAAGGAATTCATCCACAATAGGCACGGACTTGGGAGCATGCACCTCTGAAGTGGTGTCCGCAACCCGGACCAAATGGTAGATGCACCCATTTCTGATCATTATTTAGGCCTTAAGGTAGGAAATAAACCTACCTCTTGGCACAATATTATTCCCCTCCCACTCAATAGCTGGTTCATTAGGAAACTCAAGCCTCATAATTCTTGTTCGGCAGTCGAGTTTTGCAAAGCACGAATAGAGCCAATCCATTCCCATTATTACAACAAAATCAACCATCTCTAGCTCAATAATATCGGCCGTGGTATCCCGACCACACACCATGACGACATAATTCCTATAGACTCGCGTGACCGTAAAAGATTCACCAACAGGAGTTGACATCGAGAACGGCTCATGAAGCTATTCTGGTTCTATCCCAAAACTTGAAGCAATAAAAGGAGTAACATATGACAAAGAAGACCCGGGATCAATAAGGGCATACACTTTATGAGATTGAACAATCAGAATACTAGTGACGACATCTAGAGAAGCCTCTGCACTCTAACGACCACTCAAGGCATAGAACCGGCTAGGTCCTCCTTGACCTTATGCTCCACCCCTAGCTGCACCGCGCCCTGCTGGTGGTGAAGGGTCGCGGGCTGGAGGGTGTGCTGAAGATGTAACAGCTGAAGAACTGGATGGCGGAGCGGTGCCACTACCTGTCCCTGACTGGATGTACAACAGTCTCGCTGAATATGGCCTCTCATTCCGCATCTATAGCGTACTGGTATGTCCGAGTAACAAGGCTCAGAATGATACCTCCCACACTTAGGGCTTGAGGCCCTCCGCTGCTGCTGGAATCTCCCGGCTGATGGGACCCCCTACTACCTGAACTGGTCCCAAAACGACCTCCCTGCTAATGATGATGATGGTGCCCTGGTGGCGGGGCACTAGCTGAAGACTGAGCATAAGACTGGGATGGCCCTGATGACCCTCTCCCAAGGACTTGTCTCCCACCTCCAAATGAACCTCCAAGGTTGCCCGTTGACCGGGCCCTACTACTACCTTCTCGCTCCATCCTTAACTTCAATTTCCGAGCCTCTGTAGCCTGGGCGAATCCCACAATCTTCCCATAATTCAGATCGGAATGCAGAGCAGCTGTAGCAGCTTCATTGACAACCAAGGGACCAAGGCCGTGTACAAACCGACGAACTCTTGCCTCCATAGTCGGCACCATGTGAATAGCATACTTAGATAGGCGCACAAACTCCATATGGTACTCCCACACACTCATATTACCCTGTTTGAGGACCTCAAGCTCTGTAGCACAGACTGCCCTAGTCGGCAGGCAAGAAATGATCCATGAAAGCATCCGCAAACTCACCCCATCTCGCCGAAGAGCTCCCATCCTCACGAGAATCCTCCAACATCTCGAAACAAGAGTATGCCGCTCCCTTCAAGCGGTAGGAGGCCAACTCTACCCCTTCTATCTCAGTAGGACGCATGACTAGGAGGGTCTTGTACATCTCATCAATAAAATCCTGAGGGTCCGCCTCGGGGTCAGTGCCTGTGAACTCTGGAGGAGCTAACTGAAGAAACCGGTTGACCCTGGAACCTGAAGAATTCCCTTGCTCACTAGAAGATGCGGGGGCAATATTTGATCTCTGGGCCTGAGAGGCCACAAACTGCGTCAACATCTGAATAGCTCCCCTGACGTCCCCATCAGAAATACCGGGACCGGAAGCTGGGGCTGGGGAAGGATCAGGAACATCAGCGGGAGGGATCGTAGCACCCTTCGCTGGAGCAGGAATTAGAATAGTTTGGCCTAGAACGGAAGACTCAGGCAGATTCATAGTTGGGGAATTGTCCTCACCCGCACCATCAGATTGAGAATTTATGGCCACACTTGCGGTGGCATCGGGCTCTAGGCCGAGCCGAGCCTACTTCTTGGGAGCTATTTACTGAAAGTTAAAACAATGCACGAGTTAGAGAGAAACAACCTCACCTTTCACTCCATCGCACGATACAGGATAACAATGAAGAGTAGTATTCCTAAATGTCCATGCAACCCCCTAATTATGGATGTGGTCGACAACACACCAATAAGAAGGGCTCTACTAGACACGGCTCCGAGACTTCCTAGGACACTTTTAAAATCTTAGGCTCTGATACCAAGTTTGTCACGCCTCAAAACCGAGGGGCACGACTGACTCCTAACCGAGTGACCCAGTCAAGCAAGCTTGATTAGCCTTTCCTACCCGACTAATTTCTCCCCGTGTTTATTGCATACATTATTGACGTGAGGTAGCAAGGGATAACTCAAAAGCATATATATATATATTCATAACATTAAGTCCATTTTCAAACATTAGACCTTTTAAAACATAAATACCAATTACAATATTCACGATTTCGATTAAATCCAACATATACCCAAAACATATTCACAACCCACATAAGTGTCTACGGAGCCTCTAAGAGTACAGAGAAATGAACATAGACCAGTCGGCGACAAGGCCCCCACTATACCTCAAAAAGGGACACCATGTACAGAGGAAATCAACATGTAACTACACACGGCCCCGGGAGGAATGGGACTCACCTGAATTGCTGAAGGGAGGGGGAGAAAGCACCACTATCGTCGATCGGCGCTACCTGCTATAGTACCACCTACATCAATTTAAAAAGATGTAGCACCCCGGCAAAACGGACGTTAGTACCATTGAATAGTACTAGTATGTATGAACAAACTTCACTCAAGTAGAATTAAACAGTACACAAGTAGAAGACAGTCATGGAAATCAAATAATGTTGCACAGAAATACAGAGAACACAAATGAGAGTCTCACAGTTTCTTATTCCAATTTTCTCATGTTGCGGAGCGCAACCCGATCTCACTGTACAATCATATTTCACCCTTATTCCTTCTCAACAAACCACCCTTATTTCTCCTGTTGTGGCGTGCAACTCGATCCCACCGTACAATCATATTTCACCCTTGTTCTGTCTCTACATACAATCCTTATTCCTCCTGTTGTGGCGCACAACCCGATCCCAGTAGACATAGTTTCAATAAGCAACAACAAGAAACAGCTCAATCACAAGAATTTCTATCACCAAGAGTACAAGTTCATAGCAATCGGAGAACCATATGAAATCAAGGGGCACAATAACCTTTACAAAATCAATGAGACATGTAAGGTACGCCATAACCATTTAACTTAATTAAATCAATTCACCTTTCTTTCCCATCATTTACTATATAGCCTTTGGCACTTGGATACATTTAACAATTGAGTTCGTTACCCTTTTCATTCATTTAATAGTGTTATCCTTTATATCGATAAGTTTCAAACATATGATGAATTTGCACATGATAGGATAAGCATAAAGAATCATATGTCACAATTTCAAGTAACATGGTGACATGGTAACCAACTAACAAAATCAGAGAACAGAATCTTACACCTGAACTCATTAGAACAATCAATTCAAATCTGATCAAGCAAGGAACTCATACCAAATGCTCGAACACTAGCATGGCGATTCTACAAAGATTAAAGTTAGCCATACATACCTTGATTTGGAATTTTTCCTTAGATTCTACCACAATTCACCGGACCTTCTAGAACCTTCAATTTAGTTCACAATGTGGCATATTTGAACTTTGAATTAGGAATAATGATCATGTGTTGAACTCACTTGAGCATTCTATCAAACATTAGGTGTTCCTCTAGATTAAACGACCTCTTTTTAGTGAAAGATTATTCCAACCTATTCCCTTCACTAGATTATGACTAGTTGATTACATGCATGCAAGATTCCTACCCCCATCTTTATGAACTAACCTATCCATGTTACATTTTAACAAGAATCTGAAAATTAAGGTTAATGGGATAAAAGCTTACCGCTTGGGGTGAAGAAAATGGTGGCCTACTCGAATAATTCCAAGCCTGAGTAGTGATGGAGGATCAAATTGGTGAAGATGAGACTCTCTCTCTCTCACTAGAACCCATTCTCACTTCTCTCTATTTTATCAGAAGGTCGTTAAAAATAAGGGGGATGGGTGTTAAATTAGGTTGGGGTCGGGTTTTAAAATTAGTAAATTAGAAGCCCCTATGCAGGTTTGCGGTCTGGAATGCGATCGCATTCCGGTTATGCGGTCTGCAGACCTGCCGCATTGTTGGCCTTCAGCTGGGCCAAAAAATAAAAAAAATATTCCCAGGTATGCGGCAACTATGCGATCCGCATACCTGTTATGCGATCGCATAGTGTGCCGCATAACTCCCTCTGCAAAAGCTCATGTGCAATTATGCGGCCAGCATACATGAAATGCGATCGCATTTTGGGCCGCATAACTGTCGTCAAAATGGATAGCGATCTGACAAACTATGCGACCACTATGCGGTCCGCAGACGTGATATGCGATCGCATAGTGAACCGCAGATCCGCACCAACCTGGACAAATTCTATCCTCTAAGTCCTGGGTACTTTTCACTCCAAAAAGGTCTGATTTAAGTATTACTACAGTTATATCAACAGGGGACCTACCTGTCACGACCCAAATTCCACCTTCGGGCCATGACTGCGTCTAACGTTGAACCCGCTAGACAAGCCAACGTTTAAACTGA
>ML245523.1:0-42114 GCA_005239495.1 Nicotiana undulata
AAGTCCCTGAAGTTTACGCGTTCTGCCGCGGTTACGCCAGGATCGCAGCCAAACAGGCTCTCTAAATCTGCGGCTGCTTCCTACCGCAGCCGCGCCCGGACCGTGGCAGGCCTATTTCAGCTCTGCTTTTGCATATTACTTGGTGCACTTTGTGGGTATTATTTGATTGGCCTCTTTTTTTCCGTAATTGACTCCAAAAATGTTCCAACGTTCTTTTCTTGTGATATTTCGCCTGCAATGCACGAAAAGCACTAATCAGAGCATATTGTTATCGATATTTACATAAAAATGATACAAAATGTGGTTCCTAAGGGGCCTAATAATAGTCAAATTCACATATTATCAGTTACTTAATTGTGCAATGAATAAAAATAGAATTAGAAGAGGTTAATTACAAAAGCAGACCTTATCTGCGTAGAAATCCAACATGCCCAGGAACCTGCCCTGAATAACCTTTTTTTCCTGTGAAGGCATAATACATTGCGAAGGGCAGCTGAATCAATGAGTACAAAAATCCACCCATAGCGGCTGATACCTGTAATAGTAGAGAATGATACACATGTTACTTAATTCTTTTAAGTACGTAGAGCGACAACAGAGAGGGAGCTTAATTAATTAGTTTCATGATCTCATAACTCGAATTCAAAATCTCTGACTCTATAATCACACAACATCTTTCGATGACAAGAAATATACTACTGTATTATCTAATTACAAAGAGCTAGTTTAAAGTTTTAACACAACGAAGCAAAATAAGTCTCACACTAGCTAGCTAGTATCAAATCACCTGAAAGATTACTATATACAAGCATAAAAGTGGAATTAATTGTATGATCTAAAAAGATCAAAATATGCTGAAGCAAACAAAACTTTTACACTCTTAGTTAACTACTCAAGATTATGTTTGTTACCCTAGTCTTGATTTAGAGGCAAAAGTAGAGACAAATTAAATGATGGGAGCAGAAGTTCACCTATAGCCCTTAATGTCACTGTATTTGGTTTTTTCGCCACCACTAAGCGTGAAACTGTTGGTAATCATGAGCGGCACGGAAGCTGCGCACAACAACATTGAAAAGATTCTGAGAACAAGGATTGCTATTGCCCAAACAATTCTAAGATCTATAGCGATATGCACATTTGGAGTGGTAGGGAGAGCATCCTTTTATACCGTTGGACTACAACTATACAAACATTATATTGAGTGATTACTCATTAAATATGTCTTTTTTTCTGAATTCGTGTTTGTACGTGTTACGTACTGTCACATAGCTTAGATGCCAATTAGTTTCTCGTAGCACATAAAAGGGTGTGACGTCTTTAATTTATCCATTCCAATGAATATTTGAATAATATTTTGTTATGTTGAAGTACTCTATCTACTAATAATTAGTGAATAAGGTGTGTATTCCACTCATGTTAAAGCTTTTAGGAGATACTCCTATGCCTATTTAAGGAGATATATAATCCTACTAATTCACTTGAATTAATTAGTAGTTTTTTTTTTATTGCATAATTCTTCTATAATACGATATCATTTCAACTAATTTACTCTAATCTATATGCTCCATTTTCAAGTATTATAACATTTTTCTACTGCAGCATTAAAGCCAAGATAATTAGGGTAATCGAATATGCGATTTGTCGTGCAGATCCCTGTATAAACCCACAGGTGTTTGAGAAATTCTTTTATATCTTCTATTTATTTGTTTTTACACTTGAGACAGCTTTGTAGTCATGACATTGTGTATTTAATATATATTTCTTTGTTCTTTAATTAAAACCTATCAAACGACTTCTCATGGTACTCTCCTACGCTTTTATAGTTTATGTATACAACTTTATAAAACTAAACATATTTAAAATCAAAGAAAGAAAAAAAGAGGGAAAAACATCCATTTGGCTCATATATTCCTCATCACCTTTAGATCTGTACTCGAACAACACATTCTTTATTTTCTGGTGAGTGAAATGTTGTCACTTATGAATCCTTCTTTAAATGACACCTTCTGTTGGTTGTTTGTTTCGTTCTAGAAACGCATCATCACCAGTGAAATTAATCACGAAATTTCTATATGCTAAAAGATGCTGCTAGATTATCAAGAAATTAAACAACACAAAAGGCCGAAACTTGTCAAGCAATTTAACTGATGAATGATGATATCACAAAATTCCATCCTATACTTACTGATGAAATTTCCTTTCCTTCTCGGTATTTGTCTTTGTTAAGAGATGGCCACTATCTCATGCACATGCAGACAAAATGGTTACCTTCCAACAAAAGGTAATACTCATCGCAACCAAAAAGAAGTAGAGAAAAGATATAAAATAAAAGAGAAAAATAAAGGGAGTTTTATAGCTTTACCCATAAAAAATAAACTAATTATTCTTGCCTACTCATTAATTTTTCTATCCACCAAACTAATTACCCTTCCCACCCATTACAACTTTTGTGGGTAACAAATTTTTTTTTTCCCATTTTTATTTTTATTTCTCTGCTTTTTTTTTTCTTTTTTTTTTTTTTTTTCTATTCCTATATTTTCCTTCCAAAATCATATTATTTTTATTTTCCTTAATTACCATAATCTGGTTATATACTCAATTTGGCTCGTTTCTTTTCTTTTTTCTTTTTTTTTTGTTTTTCTATCCTTTTGTTTATTTTTTTTAATTTCGTGTTCCTTTTCTAATTTCATTGAACTTTTTTCAAATTTTCTTTTGTTTTCATATTACTATTTTAATTTATATCTTCCGACAACTACTTCTTATACAATGAATAATATTTTCACGGGACAAGAGTGGGTTGCTTAAGTGGTGAGCACCCTTCACTTCCAACTAGAAGGTTGTGAGTTCAAGTCACCCCAAGAGCAAAGTGGGGATCTCTTGGAGGGTGGAACAAAAAAGAAAAGAATATTATTTATATGGAACTCCATCAAAAATTTATTTAATTGCAAGGACCTAGTTGGAAAAATTTAAAAAAAATAAAATAACTTATTTATTATGGTATATCGTTATTATATTGTATATGATTACAGTGTAATGTTATTATAACCATAATTGTAGCTTTGCACAATAACACCTAGATAATTCAACAAATCGCCGTCGAGTATACTATTATGGTATATTGTATACTATCACAACATACTGTTATACTATATTTTATATTATTACAGTATATCTTTACAGTATATTATATACTATTATAGTATAATGTTGCAGTATAACTATATACTCCTATAGTATATTGTATATCATAGCGGTATATTGTTAGGTAACTGTATTCTTCTTCGATTATTACAATATACCGTTGTAGTATATTGTTGCAGTATAGTTATATACTCCTATGGTATATGGTATATTATTGGGTAGTTGTGTTCTTCTTCGATTTTTAGCTAAAATTTTCGATCTCAATCAGCTCCAAATGCTATCAAATTTCAGTTCGAATTTTCAGAAGGTACTATAAGCAATATTTAACAGCACCCACTTTGAATAAAAAAAGAAATCTTGAAAATAAAAATTTTAAATTCAAGAGCTTCAAGCCCAACAATGGTGAATATTCAAATATACATAAAAATTCATATCCGGGAAGCTTACATGAAGGTACTATAATCAATATTTTATAGCACCCACATCGAATCAAACAATAAATCTTCAAAATAAAAATTTTAAATTCAAGAGCTTCAAGCCCAACAATGGTGAATATTCAAATATACATAAAAATTCATATCCGGGAAGCTTACATGAAGGTACTATAATCAATATTTTATAGCACCCACATCGAATCAAACAATAAATCTTCAAAATAAAAATTTTAAATTCAGAAGCTTCAAGCTCATCAATGGTGGATCTTCATATGCACACAAAAATCAGAGCTGAGAAACTTAATATATAACCGCAACAACACATGGGTTCAGAAATACAGATAAATACAAAAAAAAAATACTACTATCGAAAGAGAATTTTGGAGTGGAACTCATGTACAATAATATAAAAATTATCTTTTAAAAATTATATAAAAAATTCAATTAAAAAACGGGTAAATTCATGTTTTTTTATTTTATTTTCATCATCCACTAAAAAGAATAAGCAATGGGTATCTTTTAAAAGGAGAAAGCTACATTTAAAGTGTGGGGATCTGCTCGTTTAGAGAAATTGAAAAGAGAAAGGGAATTGGGTAGGCGGGTAAATAGTTTAGACCGTATAGGTAGGAAAAGTAAATCCTTTGGACTTGGATATTGAAGGATAAATAGTTTGGACTTAATGGGTATATAGTGAGATTTTCCTAAAAATAAAGAGAGGAGAGCGGCCCATCCTAACATGTAAGTGCAGTTCAATTGAGACTTTTTTTTGTATATATACGAGATTTTAAACTTATTTATCTGCTTTTCTCTATGTTTTCATATTTACAGAAAGTAACTAAAGTTTTTTATAAAATATATACAAATTCGGTTGAAATCTACAATTTATCTACCCCTTAAATACACCTTTTTTGTACATAATCCGGTTAAAAACTATAATTTACATACAATTTATATACAACTTGTATATAATTATGTAAGTTGTAGATATTTTGTAAAACGTTTCTACACTCGACATACAAAATATATACAATTTGTGTATGTCTTCTTTTTTCGATTTTCAATATGAAATTTCAACCAAACCCGCCTCGAGTCTTCACCAAATTCTCTCAAAATTAATATATAAACTCCAAAGAATATTCCCAATCATTTGCAACAACACCCAGTTCAAACAAAAAGTAATTTTGTAAATTTCGATTTTCTAATTCAAAGTTTCTGTGATGACCCAAGGGTCATTTTATAAAATTAGACTCTGTTCCATGCAAAATAACCATAAAAAGACTAAAATGAAATACCTCAATTTGCGTGCGCAGTCCGGGCGTAAAACCGGAAAGCTTTTATGTGAAAATATGAGAAATAGTGATTTTTAGAATTTAAATTTGATAAAAGTTGACTTTGGTCAACATTTTGAGTAAACGAACCTGGATCTATGTTCCGACAATTCTGGGAGATCCGCAGTAAAATATGAGACTCGGGCGCATGCCCGGAAATGAATTCCGAGGTCCAAAGCCTTAGAAATCAATTTTTGAAAGAAATTGTGTTTACTGAAATGTTTATGAATTAAAGAAAAGAAATAATGCTAAAAATCATTGGTATCGGGTCCGTATTTTGGTTCTGGAGCCCGGTACAGCTTTTTAATGATATTTAAAGGTTAACTGTAAAATTTGGTGAAAAAACGGAGTTCGTTTGATGTGATTCGGACATCCGGTTGAGAAATTATGAACTATAAAAGTTCTTGATGAAAATGAGGAGTTTTGAGGTTTAATTCGTGGTTTTACATATTATTTCATGATTTGATCGCACGAGCAAGTCCGTATAATATTTTTAGACTTGCGTGCATAATTTGTTTAGAGCCCTGAAGGCTCGGGTGAGTTTCGAGTAGGTTTCGGAGTGTTAAAAGTGAGAAAAACACTACTGGTGCACCAGTTTTGGTGTGCCCGCACCTGCGAGCCTAGGGCCGCAGGTGCGAGACCGCAGATGCGCTCACCTTGTCTGCAGGTGCGGTCCCGTAGGAGCGGTCAAACCTCCGCAGATGCGACCCCTAGATACTTAAGTCATTTCCGCATGTGCGGTCCTTTTTTCGCACCTGCGGGCCCGCAGATGCGACCCAAGCACTGCAGGTGCAAAGGTCGACTGTCCAGCCCTATAAACCCCAATTTTAAAACGGGCAGAACCCTTTCTTCTCCAAATTTTCGAAGTTCCAGCCCTAAACACGATTTTCTTCAACAATCTTCATCCCCAAGTCATAGGTAATCAATTCCAAACTTTGTTCTTTCAATTCCTTACTATTTTGCATCACTTTTAAAGCAAAAACAAAGAATTTTCATGGTTAAAATCTAGGATTTGGGGTAGAATTAGGGAGCTTTGTAAAAATTAAATTTTTATATCAAATTAAGGTCGGATTTCAAAACTAATAGCATATTTGGGTTCCTGGGTGAATGGGTAAACGTAATTTGGTCTAAACCCCGAGTTTAAACCAAGCGGGTCCGGGGTCGGATTTTCACTTTTTTTAGAAAACTTAGGAAAATTTATATTTTTCAATAAAGTTAGTTCCTTTAGCATTAGTTAATGATATTAAATTAAGTTTGATTAGATTCGAGCAAGTTAGAGATGAATTCAAAAGGAAAAGCTATAATTGAGTGGCCTGCGGAATTGAGGTAAGTGTTTGGCCTAACTTTAGCTTGAGGGAATAGGACTCCCCACTTGTTTGTTATGTGAATTGCATGGGCGTGGTGTATAGGTGCGGTGACGAGCAGTGGCGAAGCTAGATTTGTTTTAAGGGTGTTCAAATTTTGAAGTAGTGAAAATATTTTCCGACAAAGGGTGTTCAATATGTGTTATATACCTCTAAAATGTAATATTTTACCTACGTACGCAGTGCAAGTTTTCGACGAAGGGTGGTCAGTTGACCACCCTTAAACCCATGTGGCTTCGCCACTGGTGACGAGTATCTATGCACCACCCAAAGTATTTTCTAAAATATGATCCCCTTTTCCGTTCCCCACTTATTTGATTATTGTCTTAACTGTTACATGTTCATTATTGTTTCTACGACTATTTGGCCTTGTTGAATTGTTGTTAGTATTGTAGTGACTACTTAGAAAGAGTATTGTTTGTTTGAACTGGTTTCCTCGTGATATAAATATGGCTGAGAGGTTTGGTATTGTTTTATGAAATAAATGCATATATTTTGATATTCTTGTTGGTTTCTTGGTTGAGAGGTTATTGATGAAGTCATGAGAAAAATACAGTTTATTATTTATAATGGTTGAAATAAAAGTATTGTGAAAGGNTGATAAGGGTAGACAGGGGAAATAGAAATATGTATGACTGTGATAAAGGTGGACAGGAGACATAAATATATATGATTATGATAAGGGTGGACATGAGAAATAAATATATATGACTGTGATAAGGGTGGACAGGGAAAATATAAATATATGACAGTGATAAGGGAGGATATTTGCATTATATTTTACTGATTTTTCAAGAAAAAGAGAATCAAAGTTTTAAAAAGCTAAAATATTTATTTTACTACTCTTTAAATATTTTAGTACTATTTTTATTTAAAGTTAAAGCTTGGAACTCGGAAGAGATATTTGAGAATTGGTTATAGCTGAGTTATTTTATTTTATTTGGTTGCAACACTTAATTATCTATTTGTTTAGATTTCTTTCTTGCTCATTATTTATTTTTGTTAAAGATTAAATTGTTGAAGCCTGACTTAGCCTCGTCACTACTTCGCTGAGGTTAGGCTCGGCACTTACTCAGTACATGGGGTCGGTTGTACTGATACTACACTCTGTGCTCTTTTTGCACAGATCCAGGTACCATTCAGCAGTAGAGGATTCTAGGAGGACTACCCAATTTCGTTTGGAGACACGAGGTACATCTGCCGACGTTCGCAGATATCCGAGAGTCTTCTCCTATATTTACATACACTGTTTTATATCATTAGAACAGTTACACTATTTCTTTCAGACATTATTTGTAGTATTCTTTAGTTATTTGTGGATTGTGACACCAGACCCTGGGGTAGTTCTAGAGTTGTTATTATAAATATTATCGTGGTTCATTTCATTTTTGGAAATTAATTTGATTAAGTTCATTTAAATTAAATAATTTATGCTGAAGTAATTAATTAAGAAAAATTAGTTAATCGACTTCTAACATTGGCTTGCCTAGCAAGTGTGGTGTTAGGCGCCATCACGATCACTAAGGTTGGGAATTTGGGTCGTGACAACTTCTAAGCTTTCTAATGGATTAACATAGTTTTCAAATCAATTTACTCGCTTCTAATTAATAATATTTTGCTTATTGATTCCGAAAAGCTAAAAGAAATTAACGATCTTCTCTCGCTCAAAAGTAATGATTTGTTCATTGTTTAATATAGAAAAAATAACAAAAAAACAAAAAGAAAGAGAAACATAATAGAATTGCTTGATGCCAACTCTCGTTGTTCTAGTCAAGGTATGTTGAAATTGAGGAGAAAGAGGTCAAATATTCTTCGGTTAATTTATAATTTTAGTTTTGGAGTGAAAGAGGGAGAGAAATATGGAAGATTAGAATCTAATACATTATTTTGTATAATATTGGCAATTTGTATATGGACTGTAATTAAGTTAAAACCTCAATAGTGAGGGTAAATAAGTTTCAAAATTAGTATAGATAAGTAAAAATCTCAATTCAATTTAGGACTCAAACTTTCACCAAGAAGATTGATCAAGCCCAACTCTAGTCCTAAAAAGGATAAATGATCGTTGCAAATATAACTGGCTTATTGTCTAAGGTTGAATCCCAATGAGAACTAAGAGTTAACTATAGCTATTTAATGTCTTTAAGAAAACAAGTTCAAAAAAATTTCGAGTTATAAAGATTAAGGTTTTTGTTTTAAACTACTTAACTAGAAAATCCTAGAAGTAATAAAATTATCAACTAAAGAGAAATAGGTTAATTCAAGAAAAAGGCCAAGGATTGTGATTTTCTCCATTATCAGGATGAATGCTGTAACGACCCGACCTGTCGTTTGCGTATTAGGATCCCGTTCCCTTAAATAAAACCTTCCATAGCGGCTATTCGTGCATTATGACTTGCGGGGACGGGTGGTTCGGGATTCGGGAATGGTTTGAGTGATTTAGGAACACCTGGTTCTTTAAGGTTGGCCTATTTGGCCAAGTTTGACTTCGATCATTATTTTGAGCAAACGACCTCGGAATCGAGTTCTGCCAGCTCCAGTAGATCCGTATGATGATTTCGGACTTGGGCATATGTTTGGCTCAGGTTTTCGATGACCCGGGAGCATTTCGGCGCCCGAAATGGAAATCAGGATTTCCTTATATTTGAAATGGTTTGGGACGTGATTTTATGCTATCAAGGTCCGAACGGAATTTTGGGATCGAGAATAGTTCCGTATGGCCATTTATGACTTGTCTACAAAATTTGAGGTCATTCCGAGTAGTATAGGCTTGTTCGATGCATTGAAGTGAATTCTAGAATCTTAACTTCTTAAGTTAGATTCAATTTGGTTTTGGGGTTGAATTCTGAGTTTCGTTGTTGTTTTTCACGTTCCGGAAGTTCGAGCGAGTCTGTATCATGAATACAGACTTGCCGGTGCTTTTGAACGGGGTCCCGAGGGGCTCGGGTGAGTTTTGGACCCCCAAGAGCTAAGTTGGAAAAACCAGATTTTTTGTTGTCTGGTTTCCTTCTTCGCGATCGCAGAAGATGGGTCGAGATCGCGGAGAAGGAATTTGGCGGGACTGCTGATTGTTCTTTGCGATCGCAGCTTCCTCTTCGCCATCGCGGAAGGTTGAGCCCTTAGCCTTTGCGATCGCATCCCAGTCTTCGCGATCGCGGAAGGCTGGACTTCATGCCCTCGTGATCGCAGCCCCATCCTCGCGATCGCACAGTGTCAAGTTAGGGCGGGGCACAGTTGCTCTTCGCTATCGCAGGACCTCTGCCGCGATCGCAGAGGTCTGGCCAGTTGGCCTTCGCGATCGTAGGGCCCTTGTCGCGATCACAGTGAAGGAATAACTGGGCAGTTTTATTAAATACGGGACTTAGCCTAGTTCCTCCATTTTCATCTTCCTCCTCAAGTCTTTAAAGAGCTCTTCAAGGAACCTTCCACCATTGTTATTGAGGTAAGTAAATTCCATGGTTTTACTAAGTTTTAACATCAATTCCTAGCTAATTCTCTCTTCTAAATCATCAATTCTTGAAATTTGGTAGTAAATTAGGGCTTATGGGAGAATTAGTGAATTATCCGTTCTAAGCCATGAATTCATGTATAAATCGCGTAATTTGATCCTTAGGCTTCGGGTAGGTGATTCCTTCGAGAAATCTCGAAATCCGAACGTGTGGGCCCGGGGTCTAATTCCAAAATCCTTCAAGAATGCCTAATTTTGGGTTTATTGCTTAATTCTTCTTCTTTGAACTTAAATTGATTCAATTACTCTATATTTGGCTAGTTGCGAGCCGTCGAGGGTAGATTTCGGAGATTCGGGCACATCCTTGATCCGAGGGGTGATTTCGTCGTGAGGTGAGTCTCCTTTCCAACCTTGTAAGGGGGAAATATCCCCATAGGTTCCTCATTTGTTATGTATACATGTTGTGGGGGCCGCGTACGTACCAAGTGACGAGAGTCCGTACATGGTGACTATATTGCTATGTCGGGTAGCTTTAGGACTCACGAGCATGCCTCTATGTGCCTTATTTGTACCTTGTATGTATTGTAAGTTGTGATTGTTGTTGAGATGACATGGAAAGGTGAAATATTATGATTTCAATCCCAGTTGGCTACAGTGGTATTGGCATAGTCCTGTTGAGTTCACTATTGAGTCGGTACACATATGTACCTATATATGTATATGAACTTGTTATCAAGTCAGCACACGAGTCACATACTGGAGGCGCGATCGTGGGTCAGCTTATATATTATTATTATCGAGTCAGCACACGAGTCGCAGGTATGATGCGCGATCGTGGGTCAGCTTATATATTATTATTATCGAGTCAGCACACGAGTCGCACATGATGCGCGATCGTGGGCCAGCTTATCATTATCGAGTCAGCACACGAGTCGCAGACTGGATGCGTGGTCGTGGGTCAGCTTATCATTTTCGAGTCAGCACACGAGTCGCAGGTATGATGCGCGATCGTGGGTCAGCTTATTACTATTGAGTCAGCACGCGAGTCGCAGGTATGATTCGCGATCGTGGGTTAGCTTATGACCTCAGTCCTTATGACCACCCTTATGACTCCGGCCGGTTGTCTTGTTCTGGTATTGTATTATCACTTGAGTCTGAGTCACTTATAGTGGGATTGACAGGTATTGTGTAAACGGAGGATTTGGCACTTGCAGTTCATTTTCAGTTGTTACTTGGATTACATTATTTGCTTATGTACTTGTTGATTTCTGCTTCACATGCCTACTGCTTTAGCCATATCTCTTTTTATATTATATTGCTGGACCTTAGTGAGTATCTAGTCGACCTCTCGTCACTACTCCTTCGAGTTTAGACGGGATACTCACTGGGTACATATTTATTTATGTACTCATGCTGCACTTCTTCTTCTTCTGTACTTGATTGTACAGGTCCGGAGGCTGGTACATCTGATTATCAGGCCGGTGCTAGATACTGATTTGTGTGATTAGACTTCACGGTGAGCTGCTCTTCCTGGCGACCTCCTAGCAGCACCCTGAAGTTCCTTTTGTTATTTTCCCCGTCTATTTCATCCAGACTGTGGAATTATATATATATGTATCTTGTATATTCCGATAGTTGCTCGTGACACTAGTTCCTGGCACACACGTAGCGTATATTTTGGGTTTTTGGGTTGTATATATTATATAGACATGCTTATCGTTTGGTTCACGTATTTATGGTTTTACTTCATATCGCAGGCTATTATCATAATTCATATCTGATTAAAAATTGGTAAATGTTGGAATGTTAGGCAACTGGGGAAGGTAACTCATAGTGTCATTCATGTTGGCTGGCCTAACCCCGCTGTTGGGCACCATCGCGACCTAAATTAGGATTTGGGATCGTGACAACGTGGTATTTTAGCTTTAGGTTCACGTAGTCTCACGAGTCACGGGCAGACCCAGTAGAGTCTTGCGGATTGGTACGAAGACGTCTGTTCTTATCTTCAGGAGGCTATAGGGTGTTAAGAAACTCCTCTTTGTTCATATCCTATCGTGCAACCTATGACATACTCAAATTTGATCTTATACTCTCTCACAGATGGTGAGGACGCGTGCTTCTCATGTTCCTGATCTGGGAGAGGATGTTACCCCCGCCGCTCGAGGCCGTGGTAGGGGCAGGGGTAGGGCACCTGCTCGAGGCAGGGGATGAGGGCGTCCCAGAGTTGTACTAGTTGCACCACTTGAGGATCCTATTATCGAGGAGCGGGATGAGTTGCCTCCCGTTGCTCCTGCTCCAGCGAACTTTATGACGGCGCCAGGCTTCCAGAAGGTCATGGGCCGCATGTTGAGATTCATGGACACCATGTCCCAGGCAGGCGTACTTCCAGCAGATCCTGCCACTTCCCAGGCGGCAGGGGGAGTTCATACCCCTACCGCTCAGACCACTGGACAGGCAGCAGCACATCACACTCCAGGTACATCGCCCGTGGGTGGAGTTCAGCCTATAGTACACAGCCAGATCCCAGGCCAGTTGCAGAGGGCGACCAGCAGAGGATGCTAGATAGATGGACCCAGCTTCGCCCTCCAATCTTTGAGGGTGAGCGGGGCGAGGATGCCCAGGATTTCATTGACAGGTGCAGGGACAAACTGCACAACATGAGGATATTGGAGTCGCATGGGGTAGACTTCACTACATTTCAGCTTGAGGGTCGAGATCGCCGTTGGTGGCAGTCATATGTTCTTAGCAGGCCAGCGGATTCTTCTCCTGTCACGTGGAGTCAGTTTACTCAGCTATTTCTAGATAGATACATTCCGGCGTCTGAGAGAGAGGAGCTTTGGGGTCAGTTTGAGCGGTTAGAGCAGGGGAAGTTGTCCGTGATAGATTATGAGGCGAGGTTTTCAGAGTTATCCCTCCATGCCCTCATGATATTTCCCACTGATGTCGAGAGGGTGCGGCGGTTCGTGGCAGGCTTACATCCAGGTATCAGGACCTCTATGGCCATAGAGGTAGAGATGGGTACCCCGTACCAGCTTGTAGTCGAGATAGCTCGACGGATTGAGGGTTACCGACTGAGGAGCAGGGAGCAGGGTTAGCAGGTTCAGCAGGACAAGAGGGCCAGATTCTCAGGTGACTTCAGGGGCGCTTCAGCTAGAGGCAGGGGTCAGTTCGGAGGCAGTCAGTTCAGTAGGCCTTTATATACAGCACCTCCACTACCTCCCAGGGGTGTTCCAGCAAGGCCTCAGTTCAGCGCCATGCCAGAGCGCTCCTAGCGTCCTCCAGCCATCCACAATTCATCCAGTAGTTACTCCAGCCGTCAGAGATCCTCCGGTTCCTATTTCAGTGTTGTGTCAGATAATTCTCATCGCACTCCGGCCATTCGGGACTCTTACTCCACAGGACAACAGGATATGTCACATTTGAGATGCTACGAGTGTGGGGACTTAGGCCACGTGGGGAGGGATTGCCCCCACTATCGGGGCAAGGCCGTGCAGCAGAGTCACCAGCCTATGATTTCAACACCAGCAGTTCGACCACCTAGGGATGGGGGTCAGGTTGGCAGGGTCCGTCCTAGAGGGGGAGGTCAGTTAGGAGGAGGTCAGTAAGCTCCAGCTCGTTCTAGGGGAGCTCAGTCTTCAGGTGCTACAGCCAGATTCTATGTTATTCCGGCCAGATCAAACGTAGTGGCCTCAAACGCCGTGATTACAGGTATTATTTCAGTCTGTGGTAGGGAGGCTTCAGTGTTATTTGATCTAGGGTCTACATGCTCATATGTTTCCGCATTATTTTCTCATTTTCTAAATGTTCCTCGTGAGTCCTTCGATTCTGTGGTAGTAGACCGGGTCTACCGATCTTGTGTGATTACCTTATGTGGGCTTGAGACCACAGCCGACCTGTTATTGCTCGATATGGTTGATTTCGAGGTTATTTTGGGCATGGATTGGCTATCTCCTTATCATGTTGTGTTGGATTGCCATGCCAAGACAGTTACATTAGCCATGCCTGAGTCGTCGAGGTTAGAGTGGAGGGGTTCTTCAGTTAGTGCATTCAATCGGGTC
This sequence comes from Nicotiana undulata, assembly GCA_005239495.1. NCBI lineage: Eukaryota > Viridiplantae > Streptophyta > Magnoliopsida > Solanales > Solanaceae > Nicotiana > Nicotiana undulata. Next base: position 13,774 of record ML245523.1, read on the forward strand.
ATTTCCTATATGAAGGCTCGACACATGGTCAAGAAGGGTTGCTTAGCTTACCTTGCTTTTGTGCGGGACACCACTGTCGAGTCTCCTACCATTGATTCAGTGCCTATTGTTTGAGAGTTTCCAGATGTGTTCCCTTCAGATCTTCCAGGCATGCCTCCAGATCGAGATATAGACTTCTGTATTGATTTGGCTCCAGATACTCAGCCTATTTCCATTCCCCTTATTGTATGGCTCCTAAGGAGCTAAAGGAGTTGAAGGAGCAGCTTGAGGAGTTGTTCACCAAGGGGTTCATCAGACCGAGTGTGTCACCGTGGGGTGCTTTGATCTTATTTGTGAAGAAGAATGATGGGTCTATGCGGATGTGCATTGACTATCGTCAATTGAATAAGGTGACCATCAAGAACAAGTATCCTTTGCCGCACATTGATGATTTGTTTGACTAGTTGCAGGGTGCTCGGGTGTTTTCTAAGATTGATCTGAGATCGGGTTATCACCAGTTGAAGATTCGGGCTTCTGATGTTCCGAAGACTGCATTTCGCACCAGATATGGCCATTATGAGTTCCTAGTGATGTCCTTCGGCTTGACTAATGCCCCAACAACATTTATGGACTTGATGAATAGGGTGTTCAGGCCGTTTATCGACTCCTTCGTTATTGTTTTCATTGATGATATATTGATCTACTCACGGAGCCTTGGTGAGCACGAGCAGCATTTGAGAGTTGTGCTTCAGACCTTGCGAGAGCAGAAGCTATATGCTAAGTTCTCCAAGTGCGAGTGTTGGTTGGAGTCGGTGGAATTTCTAGGGCATGTGGTATCCGGAGAGGGTATCAAGGTTGATCCGCAAAAGATTGAGGCAGTTCAGAGTTGGCCGCGTTACTTCAGCTTCAGAGATCAGGAGTTTTCTGGGTCTAGCAGGCTATTATCGACGATTTGTGGAGGGATTCTCTTCTATTGCAGCTCCATTAACTAGATTGGCTAAGAAGAATGCCCCGTTTCGATGGTCCGACGAGTGTGAGGCGAGCTTTCAGAAGCTCAAGTCAGCATTGACCTCAGCACCAGTTCTATCATTGCCTTCTGTGTCTAGGATGTATACTGTATATTGCGGCGCTTCACGCGTCGGGTTGGGATGTGTGTTGATGCAGGATGGCAGGGTTATTGCTTATGCTTCGCGCCAGCTGAAGGTTCATGAAAAGAATTATCCTGTGCACGACTTAGAGTTGGCGGCGATTGTTCATGCTTTGAAGATTTGGCGGCACTATTTTTATGGTGTGTCATGTGAGGTCTACACTGACCTCTGCAATTTGCAGCATTTTTTTAAGCAGAGCGACCTTAATTTGAGGCATCGGAGATGGCTTGAGTTGTTAAAATACTATGATCTCACTATTCTGTATCACCTGGGCAAGGCGAATGTAGTAGCATATGCTTTGAGCAGGAGGGCAGCGAGTATGGGTAGCTTGGCCTACATTGCATCTGAGGAGAGACCTTTAGCCTTGGACATTCAGTCCTTGGACATTCAGTCCTTGGCCAATCGCCTTGTGAGATTGGACCTTTTGGAGCCTCGTCGAGTTTTGGCTCATGTAGTTGCTCAGTCTTCATTGTTGGGGGAGATTAAGTCTCGACAGTTTGATGATCCATGTCTTGTAGAGCTTCCGGATACGGTGGTCTAGGGTAGGGCCAAGGAGGTTACCTTGGGCGAGGATGGTGTTCTGAGACTCCAAGACCGATTGTGTGTTCCTGATATTGATGGCCTGAGGGAGAGGATTCTAGCAGAGGCGCACAGCTCTCGGTATTTTGTTCATCTAGGAGCGACGAAGATGTATCGTGATTTGAAGCAGCATTACTGGTGGAGGCGGATGAAGAAGGATATAGTGCAGTATGTGGCTAGGTGTCTCAATTGTCAGCAGGTCAAGTACGAGCACCAGAGGCCAGGAGGCTTGTTTCAGCAGATGCCCATTCCTGAGTGGAAATGGGAGCACATCACCATGGACTTCGTAGTTGGGTTGCCTCGGACTTTGCGGAAGTTTGACGCGGTTTGGGTCATTGTGGATAGATTGACCAAATCGGCGCATTTTATTCCTGTGGCTACTACTTATACTACAAAGAAGCTGGCTCAGATTTACATTCGAGAGATAGTCCGGTTGCACGGTGTGCCGGTGTCTATTATATCAGATCGAGGTCCTCAGTTCACTTCACACTTCTGGAGAGCTTTGCACAGTGAGATGGGCACTCAGATAGACCTCAGTTTAGCATTTCACCCTCAGACTGATGGCCAGTCAGAGTGTATAGTTTAGATTTTGGAGGATATGCTCAGGGCTTGTGTGATTGATTTTGGCAGTCAGTGGGACAAATTCTTGCCTTTGGCGGAGTTTGCATACAATAACAGTTATCAGTCCAGCATCGAGATGGCTCCATTCGAGGCTTTATATGGTCGGCGATGTCGTTCTCCTATCGGGTGGTTTGAGCCTGGCGAGGACAAGTTATATGGCACAGATCTGGTGAGAGATGCTTTGCATAGGGTGAAGATTATTCAGGAGAGACTCCGCACATCTCAGTCCAGACAGAAGAGTTACGCAGATCAGCGGGCGCGTGATGTAGAATTTATGGAGGGAGATAAGGTTATGCTGAAGGTTTCACCGATGAAGGGTATCATGAGATTCGGGAGGAAGGGCAAGCTGAGCCCCAGGTTTATAGATTCATTCGAGGTGTTGAGGCGAGTCAGAGAGGTCACTTATGAGCTTGCTTTACCTCCAGCCTTATCAAGAGTTCATCCGGTTTTCCACGTATCCATGCTTCGGAGGTATCACATTGACTTCTCTCACGTAGTTGATTGCAGCACGATTCAGTTAGATGAGAAGTTGGGCTATGAGGAGTAGCTAGTAGCTATTATAGATAGACAAGACCGCCAGTTGAGGTCCAAGATAGATTTTGCGGTTAAGGTTCGATGGAGGGGCCAACCAGTGGAGGAGGCGACTTGGGAGTCCGAGGAGGACATGCGGAGCAGATATCCAAAGCTATTCAGCACTCTAGGTACGATTCTAGACCCGTTCGAGGATGAACATTTGTTTAAGAGGGGGAGAATGTAACGACCCGACTGCTCATTTTGCGTATTAGGATCCCGTTCCCTTAAATGAAACCTTCCATAGCGTCTATTCATGCTTTATGACTTGCGGGGACGGGTGGTTCGGGATTCGGGAATTGTTTGAGTGATTTAGGAACACCTGGTTCTTTAAGGTTGGCCTATTTGGCCAAGTTTGACTTCGGTCAACATTTTGAGCAAATGACCTCGGAATCGAGTTCTGACAGATCCAATAGCTCCGTATGATGATTTCGTACTTGGGCGTATGTTCGGCTCGGGTTTTCGATGACCCGGGAGCATTTCGGCACCCAAAACGGAAATCAGGATTTCCTTATGTTTGAAATTTGGTTTGGGGCGTGATTTTATGATATCGAGGTCCGAACGGAATTTCGGGATCGGGAATAGTTCCGTATGTCCATGTATGACTTGTCTGCAAAATTTGAGGTCATTCCGAGTAGTATATGCCTGTTCGGTGCATTGAAATGAATTCTAGAATCTTAAGTTCTTAAGTTTGATTCAATTTGGTTTTGGGGTTGAATTTTGAGTTTCGTTGTTGTTTTTCACGTTCTGGAAGTTCGAGCGAGTCCGTATCATGAATACAGACTTGCCAGTGCTTTTGGACGGGGTCCCGAGGGGCTCGAGTGAGTTTTGGACCCCCGGGAGCTAAGTTTGAAAAACTAGATTTTTTGTTGTCTGGTTTCCTTCTTCGCGATCGCAGAAGGTGGGTCGCGATCGCGGAGAAGGAATTTGGTTAGGCTGGTGATTGTTCTTCGCGATCGTGGAAGGTTGGGCCCTTGGCCTTCGCAATCGCATCCTAGTCCTTGCGATCGCATAGTGTCAAGACAGGGCCAGGCATAGTTGCTCTTCGCGATCGCAGGACCTCTGCCGCGATCGCAGAGGTCTGGCCAGTTGGCCTTCGCGATCGCAGGGCCCTTGTCGCGATCGCAGTGAAGGAATAACTGGGCAATTTTATTAAATACGGGACTTAGCCTATTTCCTCCATTTTCATCTTCCTCCTCAAGTCTTTAGAGAGCTCTTCAAGGAACCTTCCACCATTGTTATTGAGGTAAGTAAATTTCATGGTTTTACTAAGTTTTAACAACAATTCCTAGCTAATTCTCTCTTATAAATCATCAATTCTTGAAATTTGGTAGTAAATTAGGGCTTATGGGAGAATTAGTGAATTATCCGTTCTAAGCCATGAATTCATGTATAAATCACGTAATTTGATCCTTAGGCTTCGGGTAGGTGATTCCTTCGAGAAATCTCGAAATCCAAACGTGTGGGCCCGGGGTCAAAATTCCAAAATCCTTCAAGAATGCCTAATTTTGGGTTTATTGGTTAATTCTTCTTCTTTGAACTTAAATTGATTCAATTACGCTATATTTTGCTAGTTGCGAGCAGTCGAGGGTAGATTTCGGAGATTCGGGCGCATCCTTGATCCGATGGGTGATTTCGTCGCGAGGTGAGTCTCCTTTCCAACCTTGTAAGGGGGAATTGTCCCCATAGGTTACTCAGTTGTTATGTATACATGTGTTGGGGGCCGCGTACGTACCAAGTGATGAGAGTCCGTACGTGGCGACTATATTGCTATGTCGGGTAGCTTTAGGACTCACGAGCATGCCTCTATGTGCCTTATTTGTACCTTGTATGTATTGTAAGTTGTGATTGTTGTTGAGATGACATGGAAAGGTGAAATATTATGATTTCAATCCCAGTTGGCTACAGTGNAGGCGCGATTGTGGGTCAGCTTATATATTATTATTATTAAGTCAGCACACGAGTCGCAGGCATGATGCGCGATCATGGGTCAGCTTATCATTATCGAGTCAGCACACAAGTCGCAGACTGGATGCGCGATCGTGGGTCAGCTTATCATTTTTGAGTCAGCAAACGAGTCGCAGGTATGATGCGCGATTGTGGGTCAGCTTATTACTATTGAGTCAGCACGCGAGTCGCAAGTATGATTTGCGATCGTGGGTTAGCTTATGACCTCAGTCCATATGACCACCCTTATGACTCCGGACGGTTGTCTTGTTCTGGTATTGTATTATCACTTGAGTCTGAGTCACTTATAGTGGGATTGACAGGTATTGTGTAAACGGAGGATTTGGCACTTGCAGTTCATTTTTTGACGTTACTTGGATTACATTATTTGCTTATGTACTTGTTTATTTCTGCTTCACACGCCTACTATTTTAGCCATATCTCTTTTTATATTATATTGCTGGACCTTAGTGAGTATCTAGTCGACCTCTCGTCACTACTCCTTCGAGTTTAGACGGGATACTCACTGGGTACATATTTATTTATGTACTCATGCTGCACTTCTTCTTCTTCTGTACTTGATTGTACAGGTCCGGAGGCTGGTACATCTGATTATCAGGCCGGTGCTAGATACTGATTTGTGTGATTAGACTTCACGGTGAGCTGCTCTTCCTGGCGACCTCCTAGCAGCACCCTGAAGTTCCTTTTGTTATTTTCCCCGTCTATTTCATCCAGACTATGGAATTGTATATATATGTATCTTGTATATTCCGATAGTTGCCTGTGACACTCGTGACACTAGTTCCTGGCACACACGTAGCGTATATTTTGGATTTTTGGGCTGTATATATTATATAGACATGCTTATCATTTGGTTCACGTATTTATGGTTTTACTTCATATCACAGGCTATTATCATATTCATATCTGATTAAAAATTGGTAAATGTTGGAATGTTAGGCAACTGGGGAAGGTAGCTCATAGTGTCATTCATGTTGGCTGGCGTAACCCTGCTGTTGGGCGCCATCGCGACCTAAATTAGGATTTGGGGTCGTGACAAATGCTTAACATGTTCACTATAATCTCGCCGAGTTATTCTCTACTGATCATGAATTCTCCTATTACTTCAATTATCTCTCGATCAAAAGCATTAATTTTCTAGAATTATTTTCCCAAATTAACCCTAGCTAGCAATTCAAGTGACTTACAAAGATTGTGCCAAAGCTTCGTTATCTCTAATCTCCTTTTTAAATCCAAGTAATTAATCTCATAACTTACTCAGAAGTGTTGTTATTCATCTACAACCTAATCAAGTATTCTTTCTTAAGTAACACAAGATAAATAGACACAGTTAATCGATGACCATTCAATTAACAATAAGCAAAATATATTTGACAAATAGATTATAAAATGGTTCAATATGATAAGTATGGTCACTAGTTCACCAAAGAATTAATTCCATGAAAACTCTAGAATAAAGGTTTATCACTCATACTAATACTCAAAGACATATAAACTAATGTCAAACCAATATCCATGGCAACAAAGATAGAAAAGTAGAGAAAAACTCTTTGATTTAACGTGTAGAATGGAATTGAGGATCTTCCGAGCTCAAATCTACTTCAACATTAGTGTTAGTTTCCTTCTCGAGTCAAGTATACAGGTAATGAGGGTTAGAAGCTTTTTATATCACGTCCCTAGTCCAAATGACTATGTTCCCACTCAAGATAAAACGCAAGATGTGCTTCGCATAGGATTTGGTTTAAATTCTAGATTTTTCGGTGCTCTTCCTATGCTATGTGGGGTTACTTCACTACCTGGGTCACAATTTTCCTGTGCTATGGGAAGTTACTTCACTATATGGATCACAATTTTCCTTTCATTTCTTCAGAAATTGTCTTATAGTTTTATTGTTGTTCAAAACACTTTTCTTTTTCACTCTTGTCTTCCTACATAACAAACTTCAACCATTAAACTCAATTGGTCATATTTCAACCTTCAAACACCTAAAAACACACCAAAGTAGGGGTAAAACACATCAGATTATATGTAAACCTAACATATTATCACCAATCCACACTTAGGCTTTTGCTCGTCCTAAAATAATTTTAAAATTATGCACACCTCCAAGTAACATATTTCAACAAATATTCAAGCATCACCAATTATAATAGTTTATATCGATGCTTAGACCCCAACATATGCACTACTCATACTTTTCCTCAAGTTTTATATTATGCCAAGACTATTTAAGATGATTGTTTCACTCATTCTAACTTCTCGGTCTCAAAAATTGACTCTAATATTTTTCCTACTATGACGCGCTTCTTGTGCAGATCAAAATCTAAGGACATTACCAATTCTTTACAAATCACGTGCCATCACCAAAATACTAAAGAGAGACAACAGTCCACATACTCAAATATTAGTTAAAGTATAATAAGAACTCACAAATCGAAAGAATTCTCTTACTCTCGCAAAGAACTAATATTCCACCCGATTGTATCCTAGGTTTGCACGTTGTGTAAGATTCGACTAATTTGAACTTGCAAAGTCTAGGGTCTATTAGGTATTTATGGGTTATTGTAGGCTAAGGGACGGATAGTATAGATAAGGATAATAGTAACTAACCCTCCGAAATACTTTTAATGCAATACACTTTAATATTTCAGCATATACTCTTCATGACCAACCCAACACATTTCTAAGAAACCATACATAACACGGGCCCATTGACTTTTAATAATTCTATATATTCACTAGCATATATTAAAATGAATTGGAGGGGTATTTTCTTTGTACTCTTGTATTTTCTCATTTTCATTTTTTTCAACATCTTTTCAACACCCTCCATAAGATGGTTTTCCGACTAGTGGCTCTCTCAATACATACATGCACCTTTTAGACTTTTTATGATTTCACTCAAAAGCTACTCAATCTCTTTCCTCACTCTTCAAGCGACATAAGTGCTTTCAGAGGCAAAGGTTAAACAAGATTAATTAAAAAGAAAGGGGGTTCAGTGATGACCCGATATGTCATTATGAGTTTTAGTCTTCATTTCTTTATTTCGAGACCTCGAATAGCTCCGTTTAGTGTTCTTCAATTTACGTGCCCAGTTTGTGTCTTTTTTCGGAAAAACGTTTATGTGAAAAATTGAAGAAAATGTGAATTTTAACCTTGAAAATGATTTGAGTTAACTACGGTCAATATTTTGTGTAAACGGACCCAAATCAGTATTTTGATGGTCTTGCTGGTTCTGTATCGTGATTTGGGACTTGGGCGTATGCCCATAATCGAATTCGGAAGTCCCTAACTTGATTTAATGTGATTTATTGAAAACTAGTAATTTGAAGGCTTAAAGAACTCCCAAGTATGACCGTATGTTGACTTTGTTGCGAGCAGGTTTGGATTTCGGTTTCGAAACTCGGAATAGATTCATTTCACTATTTATGACTTGTCTGCAAAATTTGGTGCAAAACAGAGTTGATTTGACATGATTCGAACGTCCAGTTGTAAATTTGAAAGTTCTTATGTTTCTTTGAAAATATCATACATTTGGATGTTTGATTCATAGTTCTAGGTGTTATTTTGGTGTTTTGATCATGCGAGTGAATCCTTATGTTGTTATTACACTTGTGTGCATATTTGTTTGGATCCTGAGGGACTCGGGTGAGTTTCAGATAGGCGGCTGGCTATTTCGGGCTTGAATGATTGTTGGTTTTTCACTGTTTCGAATATCTGGTGCGTCCTTCTTCGCGATCGCGAAGCTACTCTCATTATCCCAAAGGGTAACTGGGGAATGGGGAGGTTTTCTTCTTCACGAACGCGGAGAAAGGCTCGCGAATGTGGAGCATTAAATGGATCATCCTTTGCGAACGCGGCTCTTCACTTGCGAACGCGATGAGTAAGGGGCTCTGGGGGGAAGGCTGGAACTTGTACTACGCGAAAGCGAGCCCAGGATCGCAAACGCGGTGGTCAAGGGGATAGACCATCACGAACGTGTGAGGTCCCTGGCGAATGCGAAGGTCATTTTGGCCGCTGCACTTTGCGATCGCACCAGGACCTTCGCGAACGCGAAGAAGGCCTGACGCCCAGTCAATTAAATATCCCAAAGTCGAGATTTTCTTCATTTTTTACCATCTCCGTATAACAGCTCGGCCTAGAGGCGATTTTGAAGAGGAATTCCATCCCCACTTCGTAGGTTAGTAGATTTTATCTCGTTTTCTTCCATTTCCATCAAAACTCATTGATTTCTAGCCTTTAATCTATGCTTGTTCATGGTAGAAATTAGGAATTTTGGTAGAAATTGAAGATTTTGAAAATGTGACATTTAGACCCTATATTAAGGTCGGATTTCAAAACTATAATCGGGCTCGGGGGTGAACGGGTAATTGGGTTTTGGTCCGAATCTCGAGTTTTAACCAAGTGGTCCTAGGTTGACTTTTGTTGACTTTTTCCAAAATCATTAAAGATTGAATCTTTTTCACTTATGGGTAGTTTCTAAAGCTTATTTTGAACTATTTGAACTATATTTGGTTAGATTTGATTGGTTTGGAGGAGAACTTTAGAAGAGAGACCCCCGTTCAGCTCCGATTTGATTACGGAGCGAGGTAAGTCTTGATTTGAAGGAACTAGGAACCCTTGAACTATATTTTATGTGAATTACGTGTGTAACGGCGTATACGCGAGGTGACGAGTGTATTTACGCCGTCAAAATAATTGTTTTCATGTCTCCTCATATTTCATGAATTATCTCATTCCCTGGCTTAACTGTTACATGCTTTAGTTGCTTTCTATGCCGTAATTTGTTACTTTTCATTGATTATTCTTGTATTGAAATGTTCGTCCCTTCCATGACTCCGTGACTAAATGCTACTTTCTTTAATTGTCTTACTTGCACACCTTAATTGTTACGTATTTGACTTGTCTTGTTGCTTTTATATTATCTGTAGCATTCCTTTGATTAGTACATGTTTCCTTTAATGCTTTGCTTCATATCCTTTGGCTGTAGAGATTTTCTTGTAAATTGAGCTATTAGATTGATTACGTTTATTTAAATTGTTTGTGAATTGGGTTTCACACCGCAACAGTTTGTGATATGATGGAATAAGGGAGGATTATGACATTAATTATGATGATATGGTGGGAGCGGGTTGTGCGTCGTAACGGTTGTGTATGTAATACTTGGTATTGATAAATGATAATATGGTGTAATAAGGAAGGATTATGGCAATGATTATATGATACGTTGGGATCGGGTTGCACGTCACAACGGATTGTATATGTGATTCTTGATATTGATAAGTGATGTTATGGTGAAATAAGGGAGGATTATGTGTGTACCTTAGGATCGGGTTGCGCGTCGTAACAGATTGTGTATGTTGTACTCGTTATTGTTATTACGTTGGTTTCCAGCATTTTTATTGAGATCATGAGGTTTGTTATTCTGGGTTCCCTGTTGGGTTCTTTTTCATAGATTAAATGCCTTACTTTCATTTCATGTTTTCCTTCTTTGTTATTATTATTATATAGTGTACATGTTATTCTAAGTGGCCTGCCTTAGCCTCGTCACTACTTCATCGAGTTTAGGCTCGCCACTTACAGAGAACATGAGGTCGGTTGTACTCATACTACACTTTCCACTTCTTGTGCAGATTTCAGAGTGGGTTCTATCGGTGTTCGGTAGATTTGCTTGGATCCAGTTCTTGACGGAGACTTGAGGTACAGTTGCACAACGTTCGCAGCCCTAAAGTCCCTACATTACCTTAGATGTTTATTTCGATTCTGTCACGACTCATTTCTCCCTATGTACGACGTTGTGATGGCAGTTAGTCGCTACGACTAGGTAAGCCTATTAATTTCAAAATAACGAAAATAGAGCAGTAATTAACCACTTAACTTCAATAGATACTATATACTGATAAAAATATTGTTTGGCATGTACAAGTAACCCAGCACTCGAATATAAACAGCATTCCCTAAACCCGGTAAGAGGAAAAGACAGGTTATTATTCAATGAAAAATCGGGTTTACAATATTTAGCTCGTGTACGTACTCGTCACCTCACGTACATGAAGCTCATATATTAACAACAATATAAATCCTAAGGGGAATTTCCCCACACAAGGTTAGGCAAGCCAATTACCTCGAACCAAGCTCAAATCAATCCGAAATAATGCTCTTACCATGAATATCCGACTCCGAATGGACCATATCTAGCCAAAACCAATTACATATCATAAATATAACTACAAGAAACTAATTTAGCGAACGGAATCAAAGTTAAAGCAAGAAATTAGAAAATCGCTCAAAAAGCCTCCCTGGGCCCACATCTCGAAATCGGGTAAACGTTACCAAATATCAACACACATTCACTCACGAGTTCACTCGTACAAAATTATCCAAATTAGATGCCTAAGTTAGATGAAGAATACAACAATAGATTAATGAAATATAACCAAAATCGAGTTAGGAATCATTACCCAATAACTTCCTCTGAAAAGCCTTCAAAGTTTTGCCTAAATCCGAGCTCTCCAAGTCCCAAAATGAAAATGAGATCAAACCCTCAAAATTTTACCGTTTTTGCGCAGCGATTTTGCTTCTGCGAGGGGATAACCGCACCTGCGAAAATATCAACGCAGGTGCGGATTTCACTTAAGTTCTCAAAACCCACATCTGCGATAAGGTGGCCGCACTTGCATGTGCGCTCCTGCGGAAAATGGTCTGCTTATGCGGTCTCTCTTCGCACCTGCGCTCCGTAGTCGCATCTTCGGGCATCACAAATGCGGAATATTACCTCGCACCTGTGATCCCTGAGCTCCTCCTTACAAATCACACCTGCGGCCTTAGCTCGCTTCTACGGGGCCGCACCTGCGGACTTCCCACCGCAGGTGCGAAAATACCAGAACCGGCAAGATTTCAAAATTTCTTAAGTACAAATTTCACACGTTAAGCACCCGAAACTCACCCGAGGCCCGTCAGACCACAACCAAACATACATCAAAAACACGAATTACACACGGATTCAAGCCTAATGAACTTTAAAATTTCTAAATTCTACAAACGACGTCGAAAAATATCAAATCTCAATTCACTCTGAAAACCAAAACGAACCCTTCCGGCAAGACACAATAGCAGAAATAGATACAGGGGAAGCAGTTAATAGGGAATCAGAGCTTTAACTCTCAAAACGACCAGCTGGGTCGTTACATCCTCCCCCTCTTAAAATAATTATTCGTCCTCGAACGGGCATAGATACATATCTGAAGTTGTGAAAAAATGAGGATAATGGTTACGCATATCCTGCTCGATCTCCCAAGTCGCCTCCTCGACCAGCTGACCCCTCCACTGAACCTTTTACTGAAGCAATGTTCTTTGACCTTAGCTTTTTGACATGCCTGTCCAAGATAGCCATTGGCTCCTCAACATAAGATAGTTCCTTGTCCAATTGGACTGAGATGAAATCCAATACATGAGCCGGATCACCATGATACTTCCGGAGCATAGAAACGTGGAATACCGGATGAACTTCTGCTAGGCTGGGAGGTAGAGAAATCTCATAGGAAACCTCCCCAACACGCCGCAATACCTCAAAAATACCAATGTACCTCGGGCTCAGCTTTCCCTTCTCTCCGAACCTCATGACGCATTTCATAGGCGACCCGAAGCAAGACCCACTCTCCAACCATGAATGCTAAATCGCGAACCTTTCGGTGCGCGTAACTCTTCTGTCTGGACTGGGCTGTGCGAAGTCTATCCTGTATCACCTTCACCTTATCCAAGGCATCCTGGACCAAGTCTGTACCCAACAATTGGGCCTCGCCCGGCTCGAACCAACCCACTAGGGACCGACACCGCCTATCATACAAAGCCTCATACGGTGCCATCTGAATGCTAGACTAATAACTATTATTGTAGGCAAACTCCGCAAGTGGAAAGAATTGGTCCCATGACCCTCCAAACTCCATCACACATGCACAGAGCATATCCTCTTGTATAGTGCGCTCAGGCTGCCCGTCCGTTTGAGGGTGAAATGTGTGCTCAGTTCCACTCTAGTACCCAACTCCTGTTGAACGGCTCTCCAGAACTGTTATGCGAAATGTGTGCCTTTATCTGAAATGATGGAAACGGGGACACCATGAAGGCGAACAATCTCTCGGATGTAAATCTCATCCAACCTCTCTGAAGAGTAAGTAGTCATCACTGGAATGAAATGAGCTGACTTGGTCAGTCGATCCATAATCACCAAAATAACGTCGAACTTCCTCGAAGTCCATGGGAGCCCAACTATGAAATTCATGGTGATCCGCTCCCACTTCCAATCAGGGATCTCTAACCTCTGAAACAAGCCACCTGGTCTCTGATGCTCATACTTAACCTGCTGACAGTTGAGACACCGAGCCACAAACCCAACTAAATCCTTCTTCATCCTCATCCCCCAATAGTGTTGTCTCAAGTCCTGGTACAACTTTGTGGCACCCGAATGGATGGAATATCGCGAATTGTGGGCCTCCACAAGAATTAACTCCTGAAGCCCATCCACATTGGCACAAATATCCGGCCCTGCATCCTCATCACGCCATCATCACCAATAGTCACATCTCTAGCATCACCTCACCGAACCCTGTCTTGAAGGACAAGCAGATCGGGGTCATCATACTAACGCTCCCTGATACAGTCATAAAGAGAAGACCGAGAGACTATGCAAGCCAACACTCGGCTCGGCTCAGAAATATCCAATCTCACAAATTGGCTGGCTAAGGATTGACTATCTAATGCTAAGGGTCTCTCTACTGCTGGAAGATATACTAAACCCCCCAAACGCTCCGCCCGGCTACTCAAAGCACCGGCCACCATATTGGCCTTCCCCGGGTGGTACAAAATGGTGATGTCATAATATTTAAGTAGCTCCAACCACCTCCGATGATGCAAATTAAGATCCTTTTGCTTGAACAGGTGTTGCAAACTCCGGTGATCGGTGTAGATCTCACAAGGAACACCGTACAAATAGTGGCACCAGATCTTCAGGGCGTGAACAATAGATGTTAACTCAAGATCGTGGACATGATAGTTCTTCTCATGCACCTTCAATTGTTTGGACTCGTAGGCAATCACCCTATTGTCTTGCATCAACACTGTGCTAAGACCAATCCGCGAAGCATCACAATAGACGGTGTAAGACCCCGAACCTGTAGGTAATACCAATACTGGGGCTGTAGTCAAAGCTGACTTGATCTTCTAAATGCTCTCCTCACACTCCTCTGTCCACGTGAACGGAGCACCCTTCTGGGCCATCCCGGTCATAGGTTCTACAATAGATGAAAATACTTGTACAAAGAGACGGTAATATCCCGCCAAACCAAGGAAAATGCAGATCTCCGTAGCTGATGACGGTCTAGGCCAATTCTGCCCTTCCTCCACCTTCTTTGGATCTACCTTGATCTTATCACTCGATACTACATGACACAAGAATGCCACTGAGTTAAGCCAAAACTTACACTTGGAAAATTTTGCATGCAACCTCTTCTCCCTCAAAGTTTGAAGCACAGTCCTCAAGTGTTGCTCATGATCTTCCTGATTCCGGGAATACACTAGGATGTCGTCAATAAATACAATGACGAAGGAGTCAAGATAAGGACGGAACACACTGTGCATCAAATTCATAAAGGTTGTTGGGGCATTGGTCATCCCAAAAGACACTACAAGAAACTCATAGTGACCATATATGGTCCTGAAAGTAGTCTTTCAGGATATCCGGCTCCTGAATCTTTAACTGATGATAGCCTGAACGTAAGTTAATCTTGGAAAACATTCTGGCACCTTGTAACTGATCAAATAAATCATTGATGCGAGGCAATGGATACATGTTCTTCGTCGTAACCTTGTTCAGTTGGCGATAATCAATACACATGCGCATAGAACCATCCTTTTTCTTCACAAACAAGACCGGAGCACCCCAAGGTGACACGCTAGGCCGAATGAAGCCCTTATCAAGCAACTCTTGCAACTGCTCCTTCAACTCCTTCAACTCAGGAGGAGCCATACGGTAAGGAGGGATATACATGGGCTGAGTGCCTGGAAACAAATCAATGCAAAAATCAATAACTCTGTCGGGCGGCATGCCTGTAAGATCAACTGGGAACACATCTGAGAAGTCCCTCACTATTGGAACTGACTCAACTGTAGGGGTATCAATACTGACATCTATCACATAGGTAAAATACACATCACACCCCTTCTCAACCATTCATTGAGCCTTAAGAAATTAAATGACCCTGTAGGGAGTATACTCTAAGGTACCCCTCCACTCTAATCACAGTAATCCTGGCATAGCCAGCGTCACGGTCTTAGCGTGACAATCAAGAATAGCATAATGGGGCGACAACCCGTCCATGCCCAATATATATATATATATCAAAATCTACTATGCTGATTAATAATAAATCAGCTTTGGTCTCAAAACCACTAAGAGCAATCGAACACGACTGATATACGCGGTCCACAACAAGAGAATCTCCCACAAGAGTAGACACATAAATAGGGGAACTCAAATAATCCCGAGATACACCAAAATGTGGAGCAAAATAAGAGGAAACATATGAATACGTAGAGCATGGGTCAAATAATACTGATGCATCCCTATGACAGACTGGAACAATACCTGTGATGATAGAATCGGAAGCAACCGCCTCTGATTGAGCTGTAAGAGCATAATACCTGGACTTGCCTCCCCTTTTAGGGAAACCTCGGCCTCCCCGACCTCTTCCTCGAGCTGGCTGAGTGGGTGGGGCGGCAGCTGGGGCTGGAAGCACGGCCGCAGGATCCGGTAGAGCACGTGGCGGCTGAGAAGTCTTTGGAGGTGCACCCCTCCTAAGTCTGGGGAAATCACTCACCATGTGGAGAGTATCACCACACTCAAAACAACCCCTCGGAGGATGCGGCGGGTGTGACTAGCTCGGGCCAGGTCTGCTAGATTGGCCGCTAATAGCACCCCGAGCAACAGGCGCACTAGATACTGGTGGTACATAATAGGGCTCTTAGGGCGTGGAAGGAGCTGGAACACCGCTGGCTACTGGAAGAGCTGAATGAACGCGGCGGCTCACATAACCTCTACCATGGAGAGTTGTTGGGGCACGAGCTCCAGAATAATAACCAGTCTCTCGAGACCTCTTGGCCTCACTCTCCTCTCTATCCCGGGCAAGCATGCCCTCCACTCTTTTGGCAATACTCATGACCTGCTGATAAGAGATATCCATCTCCAACTCCCTGGACATACTGGTCCTGAAACTGGGGTGGAATCCCTCAATAAAGCGACAAACCCTCTCCCGAACTGTGGTGACCAAGGTCGGTGTATGTCGGGCTAACTCACTGAAATAGACTGCATACTCTAACACAATCATAGAACCCTGGCGCAGCTTCTCAAACTCCGCGCGCCAACCATCCCTAAGGCTCTGAGGGACATACTCACGCAAAAACATATCTAATAACTGAGTCCAAGTGAGTGAGGCTGCCTCGTCCAGGCTACTCAACTCATAGGCACGCCACCACTGATGGGCTACTCCTCTCAGCTGGAAAGCGGTAAAAGGAACCCCACCCGTCTCCGCTATGCCCGTAGTGCGGGGAATACGATGACACTCCTCTAGAAAACCCTTAGCATCTTTTGAAGCTAATCCACTGAAAGTAGGTGGGTGGTACTTCTTGTACCTCTCAAGTCTAAGTTGCTCTCCCTCAAAAGCAGCTACCCTGATCTCATGCTGAACCGGAACCATTGGTGGCATAGGAATGAACTCTGGGGCCTGATCAACCTGGACCCTCTGCTCAGGAGTACGGGATGCGGGAGTTTGTGCCCCTGCCCCAGCCTGATATGTGGCGGGAACTAGCGGAATCAGTCCAGCCTGACCTAAAGTGCTGAACATGCTCATGAACTGAGCAAGAGTCTCCTGGAGAGCTGGTGTACTGATAGGAACCTCCGGTGCTGGCCCTCCAATAGGATCTATTGGGGGCTCCTCTATCGCAGCTCGCATAGGTGCTCTAGTTGCACGACGTGGTCATCCTCTACCCCGGCCTCTGGCAGGGGGCTCGGGTGCATGATTGTCAAATCTCCCAGTACGGGTCCTCACCATCTATGAGAAAGAATAAAATAAAGAGTTTTAGAATTGATGTCAATAACTCGCACGACAAGGAAATAAAAGAAGTGTGGTTGTTCTTAACAGTTCCATAGCCTCCCAAAGATAAGTACAGACGTCTTTGTACCAATTCGAGACTCTAATAAACTGGCTTATGACTCACGACACCTATGAACCTAGAGCTCTGATACCAACTTGTCATGACCTATTTCATCCTCCGTACGATGTCGTGACGGCACCTAGTCGCTATGACTGGGTAAGCCTAATAATTTCGGAATAACGGAAATAGAGCAGTAATTAACCACTAAACATCAATATATACTATATATTGATAAAAATATTGTTCGGCATGTACATGTAACCCAGCACTCAAATATAAATAGCATTCCCAAAATCCGGTAATCACGAGTCACGAGCTCTAAGAAATTTGTCTAATTGTTTTCTATACATTAGTGTCTAAAAGAGATAAAGGAGGAAAATAGCATAAGGGATAGAGGGGGGACTCTGAGGATCTGCGGGCGCGGGAAGATGTACCTTGAAGTCTCCAGTAAGCTGCAGCGACTACACTAATAATGATGCAGGTAAGATGTACCTGGATCTGCACGCGAAACACATGTGCAGGAAAGGGCGTGAGTACACCACAATGGTAACTAGTAAGTGCCAAGCCTAACCTCGGTCGAGTAGTGACGATGTCAGGTTAGGGCCCTACTGGAATATATATAACATAAGGCAAAACAAAAATGAAATATCGCAGTAAATAAAGACTGAAATGTAACAAGGGAGAAATCATGGAAAAACAACAGCTCAGTACACAGCAATACAATAGGGGATCTCCCGAGATACCGTCCCGTAGTCCCAAACGTAAATGTGTAGGGGGATCTCCCAGAATACCGTTCCGTAGTCCTGAAGTAAATCCCCGGAATACCATTCTGTAGTCCCAAAGTAAATATGCAGTACATGGAGATCTCTCGAAATATCATTCCGTAGACCTAAATTAAATATGCAGCAAAACAACAGGATTCAATAATCATGGAACGAAATCTTACAATTTAACCTAAGCACAAAGTAAGGAACGACGGGTAAAATCACTGACATGTTGCACGTAGTCTAGGTAAACAGTTAAGGCAAGTAGGCATGCTTTCTTAGTCTAACAAGATACTACACATGCTAATAAGTTCAAATAAGAGGAAAAGACAAGTTATTACCTAATTAAAAATCGAGTTTTACAACATTTAGCCTGTGTACATACTCGTCACCTCACGTACACGACACTCATATATCAACAATAGTACCAATCCTAAGGATAGTTTCCCCACACAAGGCTAGGCAAGCCACTAACCTCGAACCAAGCTCAAATCAATCTGAAATAATGCTCTTTCCACGAATATCCAACTCCAAATGGCCCAAATCTAGCCAAAACCAATTAAGTATCATAAATATAACTACAAGAAACTAATTTAGCGAATGGAATCAAAGTTAAAGCAAGAAATTAGAAAATTGCTCAAAAAGCCTCCCCGGGCCCACATCTCGATAGGTTTAAAGTTACCAAATATCAACACCAATTCACTCACGAGTTCACTCGTACAAATTTATCCAAATCTGACGCCTAAATCACGCTCAAAACTCAGAAATTCAGTTGGGGGACTTTTCCCCCATTTTCCCTAATTCCTCACTCAAATTCCTTAATTAGATGAAGAATACAACAATAGATTAATGAAATATAACCAAAAGCGAGTTAGGAATCATTACCCGACAACTTCCTTTGAAAATCCTTCAAACTTTTGCCTAAATCCGAGCTCTCCAAGTCCCAAAATAAAAATGAGATCAAACCCTCGAAATATCCTCTTTTCTGCCCAGCGATTTCGCTTCTGTGAGGGGATAACGCACATGTGGTACTGCACTTGCGGAAATATCAATGATGGTGCGGACTTCACTTAAGTCCTCCAAACCCGCATTTGCAATAAGGTGGCCGCACCTGCGAAAATTGGTCTGCTCCATAGTCGCATCTTTGGACGTCGCATCTGCGGAATATTACCTCGCACCTGAAATCCCTCAGATCCTCCTTAAAAATCGCACCTACGGCCTTAGGCTCGCTTCTGTGGACCGCACCCGCGGACTTCCCGCCGCAGGTGCGAAAACACCAGAACCAACAAGATTTCAGAATTTTCCTAAGTCCAAATTTCACCCGTTAAGAACCCGAAACTCACCCGAGGCCCCGGGACTTCAACCAAACATACCAACCAATCCTAAAACACCATACGAACTTAGTGGAGACTTAAAACCATATCAAACAACATCAAAACACGAATTATGCACGGATTCAAGCCTAATGAACTTTGAAATTTCTAAATTTTACAAACGACGTCGAAACATATCAAATCTCGTCCGAATGACATCAAATTTTACACACAAGTCAAAAATTACACTACAAACCTACTCTAACTTCTGGAAATCCAATCCGAACCCGATATCAAAATTTCCACTGCCGACTGAAATCGCCAAAATTCTAACTTTCGCCAATTCAAGCCTAATTCTACTATGCACCTCCAAATTACATTTCGGACGCGCTTTTAAGTCAAAAGTCACCTAACGGAGCTAATGGAACCATCAAAATTCAAATCCAGGGTCGTTTACACACAAGTCAACATCCAGTCAACTTTTCCAACTTAAACTTCCAATTAAGAGATTGAGTGTCTCAATTCACTCCGAAAACCAAAATGAACCCTCCCGGCAAGACACAATAGCAGAAATAGATACGGGGGAAACACCTAATAGGTGATTGGAGCTTTAACTCTCAAAATGACCGGCCAGGTCGTTACGGATTCAGATAGTTATACTTTCATTCAGACTATTATTTGTAGTACTCTGGACGCTCTTGTATTCGTGGTACCAATTCTAGGATTTGTACTTGGATATCATCGTTTACCGGCTTAATTACTCTATTTCAGTTTATTTAGCTTATTGGTTTTCATTTGATTTGAATTGTTAAAATGGTTAATAACTACATCTAATATTTTCTTGCCTAACAAGTGAAATATTAGGCGTCATCAGGGTCCCGAGGGTGGGAATTCCGGGTCGTGATAGTTCAGCTTGTAATGTGGGTGCCAAAGAAAAGGTTTACATTATTAAATAGACTAACGAAGGATAAATTTATCACTGGTAGGGAAGTAGCTCATTAACCATTCAAAGTAACGCCTATATTATTTCCTAGACACACAAAGCTTATTTATTTCGCTTCAACTCACACACCATGCAAGTTCTAGGCTCACTCAAGATGGCTCAAACCGTACTCCAAGTTAAAGAAACTAGCATAGTCATCATATTAATTCAGACTCATAGGAAGTAATAACAGGAGACTACAAGTGAGCTCAAGCGTGTGTGTATATATTCTCAAGGCATGTAATCACAAAAATCATGAAAACAGTATTCAGTTCAAATGCTCCAGATCTAAGCCCTGATGTAAAATTAATCAAAAGGTATATATACTCAAGATCTTCCCATTCCATTATTTTTTCTAAAAGTAAAGGAAAATCTTTTTTGTATTTTTTATTTAGATTTTTATCCCTCAAGAAAACTGCCTAGGAAGTCCATTGTAGGAAAGTCTAAATAATTGAAAATCTTGCTTAAAACATTACTACCCAGTTGAAAGAATCATACCTTGAAAAACAACTGTGGTCATAAGAAAAACCAAGGAGGATTATTTCTACCTAAATATTTTTTATTTTAAAGGTTCTATTTATTTATTTTTTCAAATAGTCTAGAAAAACTAAAAGATTACAGAATCATCCAGACAATCTCCCAGCCACACTCAAAATTGTGCATTGTTTTTAATGCACACCATAAATAATAAGAAGATGAAAGAAACTCCTTGGTAGGCCAAAGGCCTAATTATTAGTAGCTCATGAGATACTCAGACTTCTCCCGGACATAATCCATTATGCGGGCATCCCACACTTAGTTCCAACCATGTGACTTGTTGTTGCATCCTTCTAATGGCTTTGTTTCCCATACTCCTACAAGTAAAAAATGACACCAAAAAAATAACGCAATAATAATATATATAAAAGAAATCAGTAAGGTTGGGTTACCCCCAACAAGCGCCCGACTTATAGTAGCGGCACAACTTGAGCTACTGTTTGCCTCCACCTTCGAGCTTTTGAATTGGATCCCCAATTTGACGTCAAGTTTTAGGTTTTGCTCTAGGGGTGGTAAAATAAATCTAAATGAACCAAGCAACCAAAGTAGTATTCTACACTTCTTGTGAGGTATGTAATCCTGTCTTTCTGGCATGAAATATTCCAGAATGTAGGCACCTTCTTACTTATTACTTCACTCCCCAATTGACTCAGATAACTCTATTTCCAGGTCATAATCCACACACAATGTGAAAAAGGCTTGGAATAAGGACCAATGCACTCATATACATGAACTTCAATACATTTAACTTCCTCAACACCAATGACACTAGAGTCAACTACATATGTATCCTCAATGTCCTTGGTTGACTCTACTATCACTTCTACAACATCGACATTATCAAATTCTAGTTAGTTAGGTTGTTGGTGTTCTACTCTGAACTCCTCCATTATCACCTCAATTTCTGCCTCTAATTCACACTTTGTTGAGTATTTAAAGCCTTAACCAATTGACTCACTTGAGTCTCCATGTAGCGAATAGTCGCAACTTGCCTTTGTATATGTAATGTTTTCTTATTATTTTGTTCAACAAGACACTTTAACATATCCTTGATCTCCTTTAGGTTAGTATCCTCTAGTTCTTTGTTCCTATTAACTTCACAAGGAAAAGTAGAACCATCATAATAAGGGGTTGAGAAATGATAATAAATATACGCACAACCGTTGAAATTAACCATCTTGACCACCACAGAAATCACATGTATTCCATACATAAGATTGAGTTGGTGCACATAACTCACTTTCGGGAACATTTTGAAAAAAATTCCAAGGGGAGTTTCCTCCAAAATAAGCCTAAGGAAGATCAAAGGTGGAACTACCAAAATCCAAACTACCATAATTTCAAGATGTTATGTTTTTGTCACTACCCAAAACCACTAACGGTCATGACAGCACCTAGCCCACTTGTTAGGCAAGTCAAACATAAAATAATAACGGAATTGTCACGACCCAAATCCTAATTCAGGTCGCGATGGCGCCCAATGACGGGGTTAGGCAAGCCAATATAGAAAACACTAGATGATATCCCCTTGCCCGTCTGATCTAAACATGTCGGAAATTACCACTTTTTAACAATTAACATAATGCTAGCATAATACGACCTTAAAATCATACAGATATGAAGGCACAGGGCCAAACCAAAACACATATATAGATACACAGCCCAAACCCAAAATATGAACTGCGTGTGTGCCAGGAACTAGTTTCACGAGTGTCACGGGCAACTACTGAATATACAATGACTACAATACATACAGAGTCTCAGTCTGAATGAAATAGACAGAGAATATAACAAAAGAAACTCCAGGGTGATGCTAGGAAGTCGCCGGGAAAGTAGCTCACCGTGAAGTATGACCACACTATCAATATCTAGCACCGGCCTGATAATCAGACGTACCAGCCTCCGGACTTGTACAGTCAAGTACAAAAAAGAAAAGAAAGTGCAGCATGAGTACATAAATAAATATGTACCCAGTGAGTATCCCATCTAATCTCGAAGAAGTAGTGACGAGAGGTCAACTCGATACTCACTAAGGTCCGACAGTTAACATAAAGCAGAATATAAGGAAAATAGTAGACACGTAAGCAATATATCACAATGAAGTAAACACAAGGTTTTCAGGTAAGTACTGAAAGCAAATGACAATTTCCACTTTCTCTTCTTCCCAATACTGCCTTAAATCGTAAATCAGGAAACAACACCAAGTAGTCATGCGCACACAAGGATAAGACAACAGGCTGGAGTCATAAGGAAGAATAGCTATGCACTGTCAGGGATCGACCGGCCCGTACCAAGAGTTCATGCCTACGCACTGCCGGGAATCGACCGGCCCGTACCAAGAGTGTGTCTATCAATGTAATCATATCATATCATGGTGTAACTTGGTCTATGCACTGTCGGGGATCGACCGGCCCATACCAAGAGTGCATTCTTAATTAAATACCGGTGCACTGCCAGGGATCGACCGGCCCGTACCAAGAGTGCACTATCAAATCCGTCGTGGCGTACGACCCGCTCCCCTAAGAGTGAAGGAAACTTTACATATCGCTCGCGGGATGTAAATGGCAAAGCGACAACATGCGCACACAACACATCAAGTCTACTTCACTTATCAAATCTTTCCAAATATTTAATCAATGAAATACTAGGGGATAACAATGATATATCAAGCAAGAATTTATAACATAGAAGTCATTGCAAGGCAGAATACAAGGCATGATGTGGTCCTAAACTACCCGGACATAACACATGTAGTCGCTACGTACGGACTCTCATCACGTGGTACGCACGTAGCCCCCAAAACAAATACATACAACACATAGAATACCTATGGGGACAGTTCCCTCTTACAAGGTTAGAAAGGAGACTCACCTCGTGACGATATCACCCCTCGGATCAAGGATGCGCCCGAATCTCCGAAATCTACTCTCGACGGCTCACAACTAGCCAAACATGGTATAATTGATTCAATTTCAGTTCAGAGAAGGAGAATTAACAAGAAATCCTAAAATTAAGCATTCTTGAAGGTTTTTGGAATTCCGACCCCNCATGAAAACTAAGGAATTAACTTACCTTGATGATAATGGTGGAAAACCCTCTTGAAATGCTCTCTAAAACCTTGAGGAAGAAGATGGGAATGAAGAATTTTGGCTAAGTCTCGCTTTTAAAAGAGACTGCCCAGTTGCAGCTTCTATGCGATCTCAACCTGAGGCATGCGATCGCGAAGGCCAACTGGCCAGACCTCTGCGATCGCGGCAGGGGTCTTGCGATCGCGAAGACCAACTCCCCTAACCTCTGCGATCGCGGCAGAGGTCCTGCGATCGCGAAGAACAAAGTTACCCGGCCCAGCTGTGACTTAGTGCGATAGCGAGAAAGGACTGCGATCGCGAAGCTTTGGAACCCATACCTATGTGATCGCAAGGGGAAGGATGCGATCGCATAGAACAACCAGAAGCCCAGCAAAATCCTTCTCCGTGATCGCAACCCTCCTCCTGCGATCGCAGAGAAGGAAACCAGATAGAAAAATTCTGGTTTTTCTAACTTAGCTCCCGGGGGTCTAAAACACACCCGAGCCCCTCGGGACCCCGTCCAAAAGCACCGGCAAGTCTGTATTCATGATACGGACTTGCTCGAACTTACGGAACATGAAAAACAACGACGAAACTCAAAATTCAACCCCAAAACCAAATTTAATCAACTTACGAACTTAAGAATTCTAGAATTCACTTCATTGCGCCGAATGGGCCTATACTACTCGGAATGACTTCAAATTTTGCAGACAAATCATAAATGACTATACGAAACTATTCCCGGTCCCGGAATTCTGTTCGGACCTCGATAGCATAAAATCACGTCCCAACCCAAATTTCAAACATAAGGAAATCCTGATTTCCATTTCGGGCGCCGAAATGCTCCTGGGTCATCGAAAACCCGAGCGGAACATACGCCCAAGTCCGAAATCATCATATGGAGCTACTGGAGCAGTTAGAACTCGATTCTGAGGTCGTTTGCTCAAAATGTTGACCGAAGTCAAACTTGGCCAAATAGGCCAACCTTAAGGAACCAAGTGTTCCTAAACCACTCAAATCATTCCCAAATCCCGAACCACCCGCTCTCGCAAGTCATAAAGCACGAATAGCCTCTAAGGAAGGCTTCATCTAAGGGAACGGGATCCTAATACGCAAAACAACCGGTTGGGTCGTTACAAGAATATAATAACGAAATAGAGAATAAACGAGTCTAAATGTCAAATAACCATAGATAAATACCTCGTCAATACATAAATCCCCAAAATTCGGTAACACTAAATCATGAGCTATAACATATGAATACAAGTCTAACAATACAATACACTATCTGAATTAATAACCAGTAATGAAATGATAGAAGGAAACGTATAGGAATCCGGTCAAGATGCAGCTCTACCTCGGGTCTCCACAACAACAACTACACCTCCAAAAGCTCAACTAGGTCCGACTCCTGGATCTGCACAATTAAGTGTAGAGTGCAGTATAAATAACCAAGCTCATGTACCGAGTAAGTATCGTAACTAACCTCGGTGAGGTAATGTCAGTTCAAACATGTACAATCATATATATATATATATATATATATATATATATATATATATATTACACAACAACAATATCAAAATCTAGGCATAGAGTACAAGTAAGGCCAATGGTGCATATAGAGAAGTTATGCACAAGCACAGTGCACATCCAATGTCTCAACATATTGAGAAGATATGGACGTATAACAAGTCAGGATACACAGTTCAACATATAAAGACGATATGCACTGTGTTGCAATCCACCAAGTAACATTGCACATTGATAAGATACGCAAAAGCCTAAATACTTATCAATTTTCATAATCCGCGTGTATTCCATCAAGAGAGAAACATGAGAGGAAGACCTTAGGGGGGGTGTATCCTTATCCATACACTTCATGGCAACTCACGTGCCAATAATCATAACAACCGCACGAACAACTCATGAGTTGCACGGACAAATCATGTGCCAATAATAATAACAACTACACGGATAACTCATATGCCATAATAATAACAACCGCACGGACATCTCAAGTGCTGTGAAACCAGTCCATATCACAGAAAAACATATACAAAAATAAATGTATATGAACAACGGATATTGTCACGACCCAAAATATCAACTAGTGGTGTCGTGGTATATAACAACACTTGCTAGGCAAGACAACACTTAATGATAAATAAGGAACTAATCTAACAGATAATAGCATAATAAAAATAGAATAAGAATAAACTCAGAAATATAAGTAAATAAGTCTAAACCAAACACCGCCTACACAATATCCTAAGATTTAGTATCACGGAGTACATGCACATCTAAGAATATTACATATAAAGTCTGAAATGAAATGTAATACCATCTGATACAAGGAAACAGTAACAATAAGAGCGACGGTGACTCCGGAGTCTGTATATGAAAACAACACTACCTCGGGTCTCCCAGGTCATCAAGGTAGGTCCTTCGTTGGGCTACTAGGATCTGCACCAAAATATGCACAAGAAGTGCAAAAGTATAGTATGAGTATAACTTAACTCAAAATACTCCATAAGTGACGAGCCTAGTCCCGACGAGGTAGTGACGAGGCTAAGACAAGACACCTACATATAAACCTATACAGTTAATTAACGAGAAAATAATGAAAGATATAACAACAGGAAGTCGAACAATTTAACAAGTAAGATGACAAGATAAATAACATGAGATAGATAACAAGTATAAGATCAAAGAGACAAAGGAAGAATGACTATGATAAAACACTGTTTTATACTTTCGCAAGCAACTCCAACAAGACTTTTAAACGCCTAACCATGAGACAACATAGCCAACCTCAGTTTACGTAAAAAATAGGGAACAAGAGATATAAAACCAATGGCATACCATCACCCTGTGATGTTACACTCAACCTCACAATAAGAGCATATTTACTTGTCCTCTTTAGCACGGCAACACCCTTCATGATATGATATCAATATATAAAGAAATAACGTCAACACACTTTGTTCACAATCACTCTTTCTCACAAACATGGCATCATCCTTCATGCAACTCACTCTTCCTCACCAAGCATAAACATTAAAGTGGCTCCAACCAAGGTGAGAAGCACAAATAATATCAGAAAGAGAAATTGGACATAACTCGTCATATGGGAATTTACCATCACTTGTGCACCAATAGCCAAATCAATATTTCAATAATCATAATGCCCAATATCTCAACAAGCTCAAAATAACTATTAACATAAATAAGAACAATTCAAATAGTGTCACAATTTTATAGCATTAAAGACATGACACAAATAAATTTAGTTTTACCTGCGTGCTTAACACATGGCAAACGCATATACACTCATCACCTAGCATATACACCACCCCCAAAACATAGAGCACATAGCAATTAGACATAATTATATACTAATTCTCTCAAACCAAGGTTAACACCTCTTTTTGGAAATATTTAACAATCCAACATCACTTTTCTTTAGAACAAGCCTCCAAACCACCCAAATCTAGCCAATTAATGTTCAAATAAGTTAAAACAAGCATTAGAAACTAACCTACTATGAAAAAGATTCGATCTTTATCATATTTGGAAAAGTCAACATAAAGTCAACTATGTGGTCAAAACAAAAAATTAAGACCAAATCCCGATTACCCATTCACCCCCCCCGAGTTCAAATATGTGATTTGTTTCGAGATGCGGACGCAAAATAAAGTCTAAATCTCTAAAATATAAAATCCTAAATTTCTACTCAAAAGCCCTATTTTGGCTCTATAAAATCTTAGTTTTAGGCATGAAATTCAATGAAAAAGTAATGGAAGTTGATCAAAAATGGTTAAAGTTACTAACCAATAAAGTAGGGAAGAAAATGTTCTCCAAAATTGCCTTTATGTGGAGTCTACGTCTCAGAGATGGAATAAAATGAGCTAAATTATGAAATCCTTACCTTTTACCCAGGTACAAGTATCGTAGTTGCAGACATGTTTGCGAAAGCGAACAACTGATTTTGAATGCAAACAAGATTCTGAGCCTCAGATCTCGCAATTGCAATAGAAGTATTGCAATTGCGGTATTTACAAATGCGAAGACTGGAATCCTTGCAAATGTGAACCCCAACTCCACCCCAGCATCACAAATTTGATCTAGCATGTAACGACCCAGCCGGTCGTTTTGTGTGTTGGGACTCCGTTCCCATGAATGACTCTTCTCATAGCGACTACTCGTGCCTTATGACTTGTGTGGGAAGGTAATTCGAGATTCAGAAGTGATTTGGCCAATTCAGGAACACTTGGTTCCTGAAGGCTAGCCTATTTGGCTGATTTTGGCTCCGAGCAGCATTTTGAACAAACGACCTCGGAATCGAGTTCTGACAGCTCCAGCAGCTCCGATGATGATTTCGGACTTAGGAGTGTGTTCGCCCTGGGTTTCTGATGACCCGGGAGTAATTCGACACCTGAATTGGAATTCAGGATTTCATATGATTTGGAATTCAGGATTTCATATGATTTGGAATTCAGCCTGGAATTGGACCTCGTGATATCATGGTCCGAATAGAATTAAGGAAATGGCAATAGTTCCGTATAGTCATTTATGACTTGTCCGCAAAATTTGGGGTCATTCCGA